>JAODAL010002944.1:0-183831 GCA_025379985.1 Phyllomedusa bahiana
TATGGGGGGCTGGAGCTGCTATCTGATCTCTATGGTCGCATTACCCTGCAGCCGCTTATCCCTCTCCTTCTATGCAGGTTTATGGGGTTAGAGCTGCAATCTGATATCTATGACCATATTACCCTGCAGCCGCTTAACCCTCTCCTTCTATGCAGGCTTATGGGGTTGGAGCTGCTATCTGATCTCTATGACCACATTACCCTGCAGCCGCTTATCCCTCTCCTTCTATGCAGGTTTATGGGGATGGAGCTGCTATCTGATCTCTTTTGGGGCGATTAACCCCTGCAGCCGCTATCCCTCTCCTTCTATGCATTTTTTGGGGTTGGGGCTGCTATCTGATCTCTATGGTCGCATTACCCTGCAGCCGCTTATCCCTCTTCTTCTATGCAGGTTTATGGGGCTGGAGCTGCTATCTGATCTCTATGGTCGCATTACCTGCAGCCGCTTATCCCTCTCCTTCTATGCAGGTTTATGGGGTTAGAGCTGCAATCTGATATCTATGACCATATTACCCTGCAGCTGCTTATCACTCTCCTTCTATGCAGGTTTATAGGATAGGCATGTACCCCCGCGCCCCTTTCCCTCCCTTCTATGCGGGTTTATGGGGGGTTTAGCTGCAATTGATATTATGACCACATTACCCTGCAGCCGCTTTTCCCCCTCCTTCATGCAGGGTTTTTGGGGGTTGGGGGGGGCTATCTGATCTCTAGGTCGCATTACCCCACCCCGGGGGATCCTCTCCTTCTATGCAGGTTTAGGGGGTTTGGGGGTGCTATTGATCCTATGGTCGCATTACCCTGCACCCTTATCCCCCTCGCAGGTTTTTGGGGTTGGAGCTGCTATGATATCTTGACCACTTAACCTCCCGCTTTTCCCTCCATGCAGGTTTTTAGGATAGGGGCTTTACCCTGCAGCCGCTTATCCCTCTTCTTCTACGCAGGTTTATGGGGTTGGAGCTGCTATGATATCTATGACCACATTACCCTGCAGCCGCTTATCCCTCTCCTTCTATGCAGGTTTATAGGATAGGGAGCTGTACCCTGCAGCCGCTTATCACTCTCCTTCTATGCAGGTTTATGGGGGTTTGGAGCTGCTTCTGATCTCTATGGCCACATTTCCCCCAGCCGCTGATCCCCTCCTTTTATGCAGGTTTATAGGATAGGGAGCTGTACCCTGCAGCCGCTTATCCCTCTCCTTCTATGCAGGTTTATAGGATAGGGAGCTGTACCCTGCAGCCGCTTATCCCTCTCCTTCTATGCAGGTTTATGGGGTTGGGGCTGCTATCTGATCTCTATGGTCGCATTACCCTGCAGCAGCCACACCCTGCCTGTCTTTGCATCTTGTCTATATTGCAGCCATAGCTCATAGTTCCTGATAACTCATCAGCTATTTGTTGGGTAGGGAGCTGACTACTATCAGCCCTTTACTCCACTGCGGCTCTTTCATATTTTATGTCCCAGACCAGTCCCCTGTGCATTACAGTGCATGGGAGTGCTGTACCCCCTGAGGTAGAGGGGGCTGGTGCGTGACTGGGTTGGGGGTTTATCATTGTGCAGGGAGTGGTTACAGCTCTGCATTCCTCAAAAACCAGCCGGGCTGGTACAGTATGTGCGGTATTATACAGCGCTGCAGATATGCAGCCTATCCACAAAGGGATCAATGGCGCCTACAGCACCAATGGCTCCGTATAGAGACTGTGTATGGCCGCAGGGTACATTCTGCCTCTCCTTACCCCCTGATTCCTGAGAGAAGAATCATAGACCCTCCCTAAATACCGGCAGGACCAGTTCCTCCGGTGACGATACTGTATGTACTGTAACAGTGTGAGGCCAGGTGTGCAGGGTGTGGACAGTGTCAGCAGAGTAAATACAGGCAGGGGGATCTCCGCACAGAAGAGCTGGACTCCATACTTGTCTGCTTTATGCAGTTTATTTGCCAATTTGAATCTTCTACCGGAGCGGGGAGATAAACTGCTGTATCTGTGTGGGGGATCCTGCAAATTTGTGTCAATGAAAAATTAATTTAATGGGGTTTGCCAAGAATTGTAAAATTTTTTAAAAACTTTTAAAAATTTTCCTGCTAAAATAGAAAATAAACATATTGTTCCGTCCCTCATTGATGTCACGTCCGTAGATCACATGATGCTGCAACTAATCTCTGGCCTCAGCAGCGACGGCCTGCATGTACATCACATGACCACAAGGTCATTGGTCGGCATCCTGTGACCCATGAATGTGATTTTCTTTCCATGAGGGACCATAAAAGGGGCGGGACACTGGAGCTTTTGGCAGTGCTAAAACGTGGTAGGGAAAACTTCGGGGGGGAGCTTTTAAAAAGTTTAGGCGCATCCCCAGGGGCTAGGACAATACCGGCCAGTTGTTTTGTTTGCGCCCCCCCACGGGCCCGGGGGGGGGACGCCTTTTTTTCTCCACGTTGAGCGGAGAAGAGTCCCCCCCTTCCATTGAGAAGCCAATTCTTCCGAAAACCGGACGGAAGAGGTGCTTGCTCAATTTTTGGGCCGCCGGGACTGCCGGGGGCAAAACTGCCAGGCAGAAAAACCCTGCAGTGGGGACTGCGGCCGGGTTTTCCATAGACCCAAAAATTGTCCCAAATTTTCGGCCGGTTTTTCAGGTGGTCTGAAAAACCGGCCGAAAACCCGTGCAGTGGGGACGTGCCCTTAGACTTTATCCATACTGCATGGTTTTTTTGGACGGATTTTCAGACGGTTTGGGGGTTTTGGGAAAAACTTTTTGAAAAATGTGCCCACCACAAAAAGGTCTGGACCCTGGATCCAGGTAACAGTAGTGTATGGAGGAGCAGAACTTCTCCAGAAATACTAACTCCGCGCGTCTATATGTGACCACCACACAGGTCATGTGACCCTGGAAATCCAGGTAACAGTATGTAGGGAGGGCAAAACTTCCCTCCAGTAATACAACCTCCGCAGCGTCTTACCCTGTACCACCACACAGTCATGTGACCCTGGTACCCCAGGTAACAGTACAAACTTCTCCAGAAACGTCTTACAGTGACCACCACACAGGCATGTACCCCTGGTACCCAGGAACGTAGCGAACTTCCCAGCCGTTTTCATGTGACCACCACCGGGTCAGGGCCCCCTGGTATCCAGGTAACATAGCAAACTCTCCAGAGGGGTCTTATCTGTGACCACCGCCACAGGTCATGTGACCCTGGTTTCCAGGTAACGTATGTTGGAGGGCAGAAATTCTCCGTATTACTACCTTTCCTAGAAAGCATCTATATGTGACAACCACACAGTCTCCGTGACCTCTGTATCAGGTAACAGTAGCAGAACTTCTTCCAGCAGAGTCAATACATGGTGACCCCAACAGGTATGTGACCCCTGTTCCAGGTCAGTTACGAAGAACTTCTACCGCAGCGGACTCTTATCTTGTGACCACTCACACAGGTCATTGTTGACCCCGTTGTAATTCACAGTAACAGTAGCAGAAACTTCTCAGCCCAGCGTCTATCACATGTGCACCAACCGCTCAGGTCATGTGACCCTGGTAATCCAGGAACAGTAGTGTAATGGATGGGCAGAATTCTCCAGTGATTCACTAACCTCCAGCAGCCTAGTCTTATCATGTGATGGCGCACCACACAGTGTTCATGTGAACCCTGGTATCCAGGCTAAACAGTAGTGTATGAGGAGGCAGAACTTCTCCAGTATTACTCCCCCTCCATAGCAGCATCTTATCATTGACCACCACACAGGTCATGTAGACCCCGGATGCCAGGAAACAGTAGCAGAAACTCTCCAGCAGCGTCTTATCATGTGACCACTCACCAGGTCATGTTGAACCCCTGGGTATGCAAGTGTAACAGTTAGCAGAAATTCTCCAGCAGCGTCTTAACTGATGTGACCACCACACAGGTCATGTGACCCCGTGGTTACAGGTACAGTAGCAGAAACTTCTCCAGGCAAGCAGTCTTATCATGTGACCACCGCACAGGTCAAAAATGTGACCCTGGTATCCAGGTAACAGTAGTGTAGGGAGGAGCAGAACTTCTCCAGTATTACCACCTCCAGCAGCGTCTTATGACAATCACATGACTGCTTAGGCCATGTTCACACGGCTTATTTTAATGTGGTTTTGGATGAGGTTTTCGGATCGTTTCCTCGCCCAAAACCTCGTTGAAAAAGCTTCCAAAACGCTCCCAGTTCATTTCATTGATTCCTATGTAAAACCTCAGTTGTAGTTCACACACGACGGGGTTTTTTTACACGCTTCTTTGGAAGCCCTGAAAAAGAAGTGCTCATGTCAATTCTTGAAGCGCGTTTTTTGCGCGCTTTTTGCCCTGGCTTTTAATTTGTATGGGTGAAAACCTCGCCCAAAACCTCGCAGAGAAATGCCTTTTAAACCTCTTCTGAAGAAGCGTGTTTTGGGAGCGGAAACGCTCCGAAAACCTCATCCAGAACCACGTCAAAATAAGCCGTGTGAACATGCCCGAAGTCTATAAAGTTGCTCCATGGCGGCCATTACTATGGACATTTAATGTGGGCTATACCATTTTTTGTTTTCGTGATAGCGGTTTATTATACTGGTACAAAAGAGGTACAGGAGCTGAATTTGTAATACATGTATATTAGAAATTTTTATAATTTCCTGTAATATACATAACACATAAAAACATTATAAAGTGGACAACCCCTTTAAGAATCTACTTTTTGTTGCCATAGCTACTTGGAAAACATTCTTACAACCACCCACCGTATCTGACCCACCCCCCCTCCCCCCGTTACCTGAATAATGGATTGTCGAAAATAGTCTGCTCCTCACGCTCCCAGCTCTGTTTTTTTCCATTATCTTGTGTTGTAGTTCATCTCTATGCATTGTAATACCAGCACCACCAATAAGGCTCTGTCTACACTGCACAGAAAAACGTCCAGTTTTTTCAGCGTTTTTCGTTTTCTAAAAACGCTGGAAAAACGCCTGTAATCACCTCCCATAGACTTCTATAGTAAGAACCTCCTGCTGTCTACACTGAGCTTCTTCTTTCTGCTCGTTTTTTTTAATGGTCGTATTTTGCAACATGCTCTAAAAAACGCCAGAGCAGGGCAGAAAATTTACTACAGGAGTCTATGGAAAGCGGCGGACGTTTTTTGGCGTGTTTTCGCTGTGTTTTTTGCCGCAATGTTTCAATGAAAACCCTCCCAGGAGACCCAAGTCCCACCTATAGTGGGTGTAACAAAGGTTATATCTTATCAAATCTGCATACAAGAGTCTCATGTGTCCTTTTTTTTTTGTACCTTTTGTAATAAAATGATCATGCTTTGGTCGCTAGCGATTTTTGCGCAATTCATATATTTTTCGCTAAAAATAAGTTTTTTTATGGATTTTGCCGTCAGAATCCATTTTTTTGCAGAGTTTGGTGCTAAAATCCTTTTTTTTAACTTTATTAGCGGCAAAATATGTTATCTCGCTTCTGACACCCAAAATACGTTTTTTTTACGGATTTTGGCACTAAAATCCTTTTCTTAACATATTTTGGCGCTAATAAAGTTATCTCACTTCCGATGCCAAAAATAAGTTTTTACGGATTTTGGCGTCAGAATCCGTTTTTTTTTTGTTTTTTTTTTTTTTTTTACGGATTTTGGTGCTAAAATCCTTTGCTCACAACATATTTTGCCGCTTATATAGTTATCTCGCTTCTGACGCAAAAAATAAGTTTATGCTAAAACTCTTTTCTTAACTTTGTAAGCGGCAAAATATGTTAAGAAAATTATTTTAGCGCCAAAATCCGTAAAAAAAAAATATGTATTCTTGCGCAAAAACTGTAAAAAAAACCTTATTTTTGGCATCGGAAGCGAGAAAACGTTATTAGCGCCAAAATCTGTAAAGAAAAGTATGTGTCAAAATCCGTAAAAAAAAATTGACTATAGGGCCAAAATCCATAAAAAAGCGTATTTTTGGCGACAAACGCAAGATAACTTTATGAGCGCTAAAATCCGTAAAACGACTACAAGATGACATATAAATGCAAAGAGGTGCTTTATTTACCTTTTTGTAGGGCGGAGTTACATCCAATGGCTTAATTTATGCATAAATGAAAAAACAGGCTTAAAGACCAGCAAAAAAAACGCAAATCGCGGCAAAAAACTGCCTTTTTTTCAGCTGCTTTTGACAGGCAGTGGCCAGAAAACTCAGTTTCATGAACGTTTTTAGTCATTCGTTTTCAGGTCGTTTTTTATAGCCTAAAGGACGGTGGCGCTGTTTAGAGAAAAAAACCAAAAGGAGTAGGAGAGCAAAAGGGAGCTAATTTGCTAATAATTGGAATGAAGTATCCAGCAGTTTCGTGTACACAGCCCCGATGCAGAGCTTTTTGTCATGGCCAAAGATGTCAAACTATGTATTTAGCAGGTTGTTGACTTAGTTACTCATAGTGCTCCCTCTCCGTGTGATTTTATAATATCTAGATTGCCTGTGCTCACCTCTTTATCACAATGTGTTGGTGATCACTGCTCATCAGGTTTAATATCCTATTATTTCATTTTTTTTTAATTCTAGGTAGACTGCAGCAATGTTCCTGATCAATCGATATGGTGGTGGCGGCGGTGGTGGTGGAAGTCTCTTTGGTGGTGGCGGTGGGGGAATGTTCGGAGGAATTCTCAATATGCTCAGGTGGGTAGCAGCACATGAACTGGATATAAGAGAACTTGTCTGGTGTTTGTCTAAGAGCAGGATATGTGGGAGAGGTGCTGAGCTCTGTGATATATAGGGTTATATGATAGAGGGAGAGGAGCTGAGCTCTGTGATATATAGGGTTATATGATAGAGGAGAGGAGCTCTGTGATATACGGGGTTATATGATAGAGGATAGAAGCTGAGCTATGTAATATATAGGGTTATATGATAGAGGGAGAGAAGCTGAGCTCTGTGATATATAGGGTTATTTTATATAGGAGCTGAGCTCTGTGATATATAGGGTTATATGATAGAGGAGAGGAGCTGAGCTCTGTGATATGTAGGATTATATAATAGAGGAGAGGAGCTGAGCTCTGTGATATATAGGGTTATATGATAGAGCGAGAGAAGCTGAGCTCTGATATATAGGGTTATATAATAGAGGAGAGGAGCTGAATTCTGATATATAGGGTTATATGATAGAGGAGAGGAACTGAGCTCTGATATATACGGTTATATGATATAGGAGAGGAGCTGAGCTCTGTGATATATAGGGTTATATAATAGAGGAGAGAAGCTGAGCTCTGTGATATATAAGGGTTATATGATAGAGGAGCTGAGCTCTGTGATATATAGGGTTATATGATAGAGGAAGAGAAGCTGAGCTCTGTGATATATGGGGGTATATGAAAAGAGGAGAGGAGCTGAGCTCTGTAATATATAATTGGAATTTATATGATAGAGGAGAGGAGCTGAGCTCTGTGATATATAGGGTTATATGATAGAGGAGAAGAGCTGAGCTCTGTGATATATAGAGTTGCAAGATTTCTGAGCAAAAAGCAGAGAAAATCTTGAATGTGAAAGTACTGCTCACTCATACAGGGAAAGCTGTCAATCACTGTATGTTAATCAAGACTTTCATTTTCTGTTTTATGATCTGCTCTGCTTTTTACTCAAAAATCCTGCTCCAAGTCATATAACCCTATAGATTACACAGCTCAGCTTCCTTCCCGATTTGTCATATCCTGGGCTCACATAGGGTAGCATAAACCCCCTGACAGGTTCACTTTAAAATGTGTTCAAAACTTGCATTGTATGCATCAAAATACATGTAAAAAAAAATTCCATGTGAGTCCAGCTTTAAGCAGCCCTTAAGTGATCAGATGGTCGCTCCACATCGGAACCCCAGTTAAATAGCTGTTTTCTGTTTGTTTTTTTGGGACAAAATGCAACCGGCTGTTCACATAGTGGCCAGTACAGGGGAAAAGTGGTGTCACATGCTCCCATTTGGATGAATGGCCTTTAGTGTAATTCACGTGTCAAACTCGAGGCCTACTGGCCAAATCTGGTCCGCTGCATCATTTTATGTGGTCCTCATAAGCTTAGACCACAGGTGTCAAATTGCGGCCCTCCATCTGTTGAGAAACTACAACTCCCATCATGCCCACTGTTATAGATTATACAAATTCATGATGGGAGTTGTAGTTTCCCAACAGCTGGAGGGCCGCAGTTTGACACCCCTGGCTTAGACAGTTAGCAGGGATAGACCAGATCCAGACACAGAAGCACTGGCTCGCCACTATCGCCAGCGAACACGGTCAGTGCTTGGCAGAGGTGTCAGCGCCAGGGCAGGGAGCGGCTGCCATCTTGCATTTGGAGCTCTGGCATGCACCTCCACACCGCTCTCTTCAGCAACTCACAGCTGGAGACACAGCTCCACCCAGGCACCTTTGTCACCCTCCAAGGTAGGACGTTCGGTGAAAGGAGCTCGCTATTATGACTTTATAGGACTTCTTGGCCTTTTAGTAATCGTGTGGCCCATAATTCTGATGTGGCCCCCAGTAAAGATGGATTTGACACCCCAGGTGTAATGAGTCAATTCGAGCAACTACCGCCTCACCCTCTTCTCATCCCATGAAAAAACGTGAACTGTACAAGTAGTGTGCAACATATATGACTTGATATCACTCCAGTGGTATACATCAGAGGTATATGGCGGGCAGTACTTCCCCCTTTGTGTATCTCACAGAAGGTTCAGACAACAGAGCCCAACCTATATTCATGTAGATAAGACAATGGCGTATTTGATCTTCTCCTGACCTGTAATCTCTCATGTTTTGTCTTTTTACAGTGACGCGGCATCAAACTACAACCCAACTCCTCCGGTGAGAATATTTTATATTCCATACATAATAGGCTATATCTACAGAGCACAGTATTACAGTAGGATTTTTAAGTGGATTCAGTACTTAGAATCCGCAAAAATCCAACTGTAACCAGTGCCCCCTTAGACCGCAATAGAAAATCCGTGCTGTAGTCTGCACAGCACGGATTTTCTACTGTGAGATATCTAAACCGCCGGCCCTTCACCGGAAGATAGAACATGTTCTATCTTCTGTCAGATTTTTGTACAGTCAATTTACTGGGCTGGCGGGAAATCCGAAAACCGACCCGCACCAAAAACCGCGGTACCGCGATGTCTGATTTTGGACGTCATTTTAACATTTACTGTGTAGCCATGTATAAAGTTGAGCTTTCATAGGGTTCCTGCTCATGAGTAGCCATAGGTTTTTGTTTTTTTTTCCTTCCTTGAAAGCCGGAGTACATGCTCTCTCCGCTCAAGTGCCTAAAAGAAATGCAAGTGTCGCACAAGGATGTGGTCTATCACAAACCCTCTGTGAAAAGAGAGGAGCCCTTCTTAACCGCGTTCTCATTCCCTCAAGGCCAGAAGGCATCGGGTTCCCTTTTGCTGCAAATAGTGGAGACCCGGTTGTTGCTCCTGGCACCAGCCAAGAGTGGCGAGTCTGCGCATCAACCGTGGAGCTTGAAAATAAGGTTGGCCTCTGCCGAGAGAACTGAGGTTTTAAGGGGAAAAGGAATCCGATGGCCACACATTTCCTCGTAGACCTCAGGAGGGTCCCAAAATAGCACCACATCCCGAAATCCTGTGACACATTTGGTATCACAGGAATTGTACCAATCTACAGAATACAGATAACGTGTTATTAATGCGGAACAGTGATCTCCGCAAAATTGGTGCAAAATTTTTTTTTTCTACATTCCGCTCCACATGGAATTTTTGGGCATTTTGGAGTACATTATACAGTACATTTAATTGCATCATTAAAAAGTACATGTTATCCCGTAAAAAACAAGCCCACTTAGGACTATGTAGATAGAAAAATAAAAAGTTATGGGAAAAAAACAAATGTGACGGAAAAAAAATAGCCTGCGTAGGGAAGAGGTTAAACAACACATGATTGCCGCCTCCGTCTGTGTTATGGACCGCAGCGCTGGATTTCTTGTTCACTATCCTATTGAAGAGTAATCAACACTCCGTTTCATGATGCCTGAGAATGATAGAGATTGTGTTGTAATGCCCAGCGGGTAGAATAGGTTTAGTGTCCCTCTAAGTCTACACCTTTAAACCACCTTTCCAAAATCAAGACTAACTCTTTCCCCTCTCTTCAGCCCCCACGGAGCCATATCTCTGTCATTCAAGCAAATGAAAGCGATGAGGAGCGTCAGTTCCGTCGGCTCTTCACTCAGCTGGCCGGAGATGTAAGTAATGGGAGGATGTTGGCGTGTGTCTCGGGGTTGGCACCGTTAGTGTTGTCGTAGGGAGGGTGCTCAAGGATGTACAATGTATAATATTGACTCCCCTTTCTCCAGGACATGGAAGTCAGCGCATCTGAACTGATGGGAATTCTCAACAAAGTAGTTGCACGGCGTAAGTATAATTTTACTTTACCATATTTAAAGGGGTGAATCACTTATAATAAGAAGACTATAGAAACGTCCTAGTCTATACCACCTGCCTGCATACTGGGCCGAGTCAATGTGGCTGCCAGCGGGGCTGCAAGTAATGGACATCACTGTAGACGTATTCTAAATACTCTTGATGCTACCTGGTCAAATGCCCGTCACTGCCCAACTGCTAGAATCCTGTGTTAGGCACCTGGTTGCCATCTATAGCTGTTGCCTCCCCTAATTGTGACGAGGGATGGGAGGGGGAGCTGATATACTGTTTAGCCCTGATATGATGGGTTTAATCGTCTGGAACAGAGTTTACTCAGATGTCCTTTAAAGCTGCCCTCCTGGTGATAATGTGTGGGCCCTGGTGGGGGAGGGGTGCGGCGGGCAGAGGCGGAGGTTGGGCCAGTGCCGGAGGGCGGGCGGTTGGGCCAATGGCGGAGAGGCGCGGCGGGCGGTTGGGCCAATGTCGGAGGGGCGTGGCGGGCGGTATTTGTATATCGCCCCGACCTGCTCTGTAATGTTCACCTCTGTTCTGTTTTTTATCCCCTTATAGATCAAGACCTGAAGACGGACGGGTTCAGCATCGACTCCTGTCGCAGTATGGTGGCCGTGATGGACGTATCCTCTTAGGCAATGCGATGTGACTTGTTCAGTAAATCCTTCTGGGTGTCTGTACGGATTGCACCAGCCGTATTACAACCAGCAAATGATTTTTGAATCTGGCATCTGATAATCCAAACATTTTTACAATCTGATCTCTGTTTTTAGCACAGAACTCCAATACAGGAGGGATTTCCAAAAGGGTTAAAGGGATTGTCTAGTGCAGGCGACCCCTGTCCAGGTGCCCTGCAGGTGGCTCCTGTTCTGATGGGCTAAAGCCATCCATGTATTAGAAGGTCAGATGCATGGCTTCCATGTAACATTTCCTATGCAGTGGCCACTGCAGGGGTAATGCTTGGCTGGTTGTGGTCCTGACAACCCCAGGCTGACAGCTGATTTGGCCAGGGGGGACCAAAAGAGGGTCTCAGGGTGACTGGCTGCATTCTGAAAGGGGTATTTCACTAAGGTGACCCCTCTATAGATCATAGCTCAATAACCCAAAACATTTGATAATCCAGCATCTGTCAGGTTGACATGATACTGGATTAAAGTGAACCTGTCAGCATGTTTATGCTGGCCTAACCACAGGTAGTATAAAACAGTGATGGCTTCCCTAGTTACACCATGTGTTACGGGACTGCGGAGTATAAGGGTATGTTCACATGGCTTATTTTTGGGGCGCATTTCGCCACGTATTTCGTGGCGTATTGGGCTCAAATACGAGCAAAATGCACCCCAATCATTACGGTAATCCATAGTTCTCATAGTAAAAACGTATTGTACGAGTGGGGAGATGATTGACATGTCTATAATGACGGTCTATGGGCCGGTGGGCTGCCAGCCCCCTGCGCCGATCAGCACGAGCTCCCGAACACCCGGCGTAATTGCAGGGCGTACTGTCCTCCCCGCAATTAAGCCGTGTAAACATACCCTAAGAGAAAACATAGGGCTCTATGCATGAAAACTGTCTAGAAGTAAGACTTAGTTGCCCGTAGCGACCAGTCAGAGCCCGTAGCAACCAATCAGAGCTCGGCTTTCATTTCCTATAGTGCTCTGGAAAACCAAAAGCTGTGATCTGATTGGTCGCTATTAGCTCTGGTTGCTATGGGCTCTGATTGGTTGCTATGGGCTTACTGCCAGACAGTTTTCATACATATGGCCCATAGTTATCAAAGAGAACTATCTGCTGGGTGGCGGCTCTACTTGGTCTACATGCCTGACAATAGCTGATTGACATGTCTTTGTATTTGTGTTAATGGGGTGCCCAGAACTTTAGAAACACAGCTGTTGTCTTCCAGAAAGAGCGCCACACTAGTAATCAGGTTGTTTGTAGTATTGCAACTCAGCTCTGTTCAACTTCAGAATAGCTCAGCTGCAATACTAGACAAAATCTATTGGCAGTCGTGGCGCTGTTTATAGGAGAAACCCGGCATGTTTTTCTTGTATTGTACAAGCCTTATATAAACTTTTCTAGGGCCGCTTTGTAATTCAGAATATGTAATTATCCAGCACCTATGAGATCCACTCAGTGCCATATTAAGAGGGATTAAATTGTGCTTCAAAACACTGATGCCTGAAATCCGACTTGTATCAGTCTGGATTATGATAATCCACCAATATCCATTTCTTTACAGCTCCCTCATGTGTTCTTCTCTTGCTTTGCCAGAAGTTTTGCAAATATATCACAGCTTTATAGAAAAAAAAATTAGGCAATTTTCTAAGCTGCAATGCAGATTTAAGTGTTTTCTTGGTTACGGACTTCATACAAACCGTTGTTGTAGTGTGTAACTACTTCCTTTTCTGCCTCTTGTTAACAGAGACATTAAAGGCATAGATCTGCATAGGAGCTGTACACAGAGTGGTGGAGGGGGCGGCGTTTTTTATTTTAGAATGGCAGACATGGGACAATATCGCTGTATATTGGAGGCCATGGTGGTTGCTTCACCTTAACCCTCTACAGAGCGACAGCACCGGAAAATTGGGCTTTGAGGAATTCAAGTACTTGTGGAACAACATAAAGAAATGGCAGGTATGGATGAATGTGGATTGTAAGCTGTAGGGGGCAGTAATGAGCGGATAGGGGAGGATAGCATGTTGTAAAGGTTGATAACATGTTGCATTGCCGGCAGACCAGGGGATAAGGGATTAATATTCAGTGAGATGTCTGGGCCATTTCACTAAAATGTTTGTGTGTATGTTTTATATATATATAATTTATATAATATCACAAAATTATTAGCTAAAGGTTTGTATTAGAGTTCTGCAGCAGCTGGGGGTTGTATTATGAGGTTCTGCAGAAAGCTGAGGTTTATACGAGGTTCTGCAGCGCTGAGGTTAATACGAGGTTCTGCCGCGGGGGCCGCATGAGGTGTAACGAGGTTTTTCGAGCATTTGGGGTTCTGGGTGGGGTATTACGAGGTTTCTGCACCCGCTGTGGTGTATACGGGGTTTTCTGCTGCACCCCTGGGTGTAGATGAGGTTCTGCAGCCGCTGAGGTGGGTAGTACGAAGTTCTGCAGCCGCTGAGGTGGGTAGTACGAAGTTCTGCAGCCGCTGAGGTGGGTAGTACGAAGTTCTGCAGGCCGGAGGGTGGGTAGTACAAGGGTTCTGCGGCCGCAGGGGTGGTTAGTACGAGTTCTGCAGCCGCTGAGGTGGGTAGTACGAGGCTCTGCGGCCGCAAAAGTGGTATAGTGGTTTTCCTGCGGCGCAAGGGTGGGTAGTACGAGGTCTGCGGCCCCCTGGGAGGGTAATACATTTTTTTTACCTTTTCCTTCGGGCCACCAGAGGTTGTAAATGCTGAACCGATCGGGAACCATTAATGGCCAAGAGCTGCCCGGGGCGTTCCAAGCAGCAGGTGGGTAGTAGTCCCCGTCCTGCACTCTCCCCTCTCACATTCATTTTAGTGTGAAGCGAAAATATTTTGTCTGGGGGGATGGGATCCTGCTGGTTTCGCCTACTCTGATGTTTTTTGCATCTGGAGCACATAGGGAAATACTCTTAAAAAAACAAAAAAAATTTTCCCCATTCTGTTTTTGGGTTTTCCCCCTCCTCTTTATTTTTTTAAATTTTGCCAGGAGTGGCTTTTCCTTTTTCCCCAAATTTTTCCTTTGCCCCCTTTAAACCCCCCCTTGTTACAAGGGGGGGTTTTTCCCCTTTTTTGGGAAAGGCTGGGGCAAAAAAATTTGGAAAACCCCCAAAAGGCCACCCCCCAGGTTTTTTTTTGTGAATTTTATGGTTTGGAAGGGGGGAAAAAAAACCGATATTGCTTTGTGGGAGCCTTTGGTATTTTGGTTGCCAAAAGGGGAAATGTAAAGGCCTCGAAGGGGGGGGGGTTTTTTGGTTTTAAAAAGGGGGGACTTTGCTTTTTTATAAAGACTAGCAAAAATAAGTTTTCCGGGGGGGCCAACCTGGGGAAGAATCCCCTCCAGGCGGGGTGCGGGCAACCAAAACTGAACTTGGAAAAAATTTTTAAAAAAACCGTTCCCCCCTTTTTTCCCCTTAAAAGGGGTTTTATAAAACGGGGCCTTTTTTCCCCATAGGAGGGGGGGGTTTTTTTGGCAACATTTTGCTTTTCCCCTCCCCCCCATTTTCCAATTTAAAAAATGCTGATGGGAAGGGGTCCCGGTTGGAGGGCCCAAAAAGGGGAAAGGGCTCCTATCCCCCCTTTGGGTTTTCCCCTGGGGGCCCCTTGGGACTGCGGGGGGGGGCCCCCCTTTTTTAGGAAAAAAGGCAAAAAAAGGGGAAAAAAAACCCAAAAGTTTTTTTTACACAGGGGGGGGGTTTTGGGTAAAACCACCCCGGGGGGGGGGCCCCCGTAAAAATCCCCCCCCCGGGGGCCCCCCGGGGGGGCCCCCACCCCCCCCCGGGGGGCCCCCCCGAAGAATCCCACTCCCAGGCGGGCCCCCCCTAAAAGGCCCCTTTTTTGGGCGGGCCCCCCAAAGTTCCCCCCCGGGGGCCCCCCCATGGATAACCCCCGGGTCCCCCTTGGGCCCTCCCCCTGGGGCCCCCCAGAAGGCCATCCCCGGGGCCCCCAAAAACCCCACTTTGCCCCAAAACCCCCAGGCCCCCCCCCAAAAAGGGGGCCCCGGTCCAAGGGCCGGGGCCCCCCGTAAATCCCCCCCGGGCGGGGCCCCCCAAAAAAATTTCCACACCCCCAAGGGCCCTCCCCCCCCCAAAAGGTACTCCAGGGGCCCCCCCCCCATGGTCCAAGGGGGCCCCCCCCCCAAAACCCCCTCCACGGGGGGCCCCCCCCCCCCTGGGCCCCCCCCGGGGGCCCCCCCCCCCGGGATCCACTCCAGGGGGGCCCCCCCCCCCCCTAACCCCCCCCCTTTCCCCCCGGGTCCCCCCCCCCCCCCCCTTTTTCCCCCCCCTTTTTCCCCCGGGGCCCCCCCCCCCCGTGGGCCCCCCCCCCATAGGATTCCCCCCAAAGGTGGGGGGCCCCACCCCCCGTGGGCAATAATTTATTTCAAAAACTTTTTAATTCCCCCCCCTTTTTTCCCCCTTTTAAAATTTTACCCAGGGGGCACTTTTTCTTTTGGGGGACCCTTTTTTTTCCCTTCAAAAGGGTTGGACCCCCCCCTTTTAAAATTTTGCCTTTAAATTTCCTAAAAATTTTTTTTAGGCCTTCTAATTTTTAGGTTATTTAAACCTTCGGAAAAAAAATGAAAAAATAGTTTTTCCCCCCCCCAAAATTATGCCTGCTCAATTTATTTATTTTTTTGTGAGAGGGGTTTTCCGGGATTCAGTTTTTTTGCTTTTATTTTTTTTCAAAGTTTTTTATTAAAGAGGGAAAATTGGGTCCTTAATGAGGATGAGCCCATTAGAAAAGGGGTAAAACCCCTTTTTGTTTCCCCAAAAAACCAAAAAAGTGGAAAAATCCCCTTTTTGTTTTTTTTTTTTTACAGGGGGACGGTTCACCCCATTTTCATTTTGCCCAAACGGGGGGGGTTTTTGCCAATTTTTTTTTTACAACTTTTTTAAAATTTTGAAAAATTTTGGGACTGTACAATTTTTTCTTTTAAAAATTTTAAAAAAAAGGGGGGTTTTTCCTTTTTTTTTTTTTTTTTTTTTTTCCCAAAATTTAAAACCCCCTAAACCCCCGGGTGGGAAACCCTTTGCTCCCAAAAATGTTTGGGGGGGCCCCAAAATGTTATAGAAAGTTGCTTTTTTTGGGGGCTATGTAGTTTTTTTCGGGGACACCTCCTGTTTTTTCCAAACATTGGACCCCATGATCTTTAATGTTAAAAAGGGCCGGGGGGTTAAACAGGGCCAAAATTTTTTCCCTTTATGTAGGGGGAAATGCAGTACACCCTATTTTGGGTGGGGTTACACAAAAAAGCCCACTGGTCCTCTTTTAAAAAATTTCGGGTTACAGGGGGCAAAAAAGCCACGATTTTTTTACGCAAAACAACAATGTGTCATTATGAAGCATCCCAATGGGGAGAAGCCCCCCTCTATTCATAGACCCCTTTAACCAGGCACGATTCCAAGTGTTTTATTTCATTAAATGTGGATGATTATGGCTTCCAGCTAATCGAACCCCAAAATTCAGTATATTAGAATAATGTGAGAGAGGTTTCCTAAGCTAATACATTGGTTTTTCTATTTTTCCTAATTTACGTAAAAAATTTAAAAATATTCTAATTTGTAAATACAAATAAATCGGGGCTCTCCATAATTTGTGGTCAGTCACTGTGTACCCAAAAAAAACACATATTTTAGTTACGCTGTACATACTCCAAATGCATTCATATTCTGTTGGTTCATGTTTTACTTTGTGGGAATTCTTATCCTGTATTATCTCCAGAAAACTGCACTCATATTTTGCTGGTGCAGTTCCTTTTTAAAACATTACTTATTTCCTGATGTCCGGTTTTCTCCCGTATTATACTCCGAGCTGCATCCTTTTTGGGAGTCACTGTGTACTACCCTTAAATTTTAATTCCCTAGTTACACCCGTATTATACTCCAGAGCTGCATCACTATTCTGCGGTCAGTTTCCACTGTGTAAAACATTTTTTCCCTGTATGATTTTTGAGTTTACACCCGTTTTAACTCCCAGAGCTTCCTCACTATTCTGTGGTGGGTTTTGTACATTACTTCTTTTTCCCCAGCCCGGTTAATCGTATTAACTCAGTGCACTCCTATTTGCTGGTTCAGTCATTGTACATAATTCCTTATCCTTATGATCCCAAGTTACTCATGTTTTTATATCCAAGCTGCATCCCATTCAGCTGGGTGCAGTCACGTGACATACAAAAATTCTTCCCTTACTGATCCCAAGTTTCATCCTGTATTATAAAGCGCCCTCACTATTCTTCATTTTCCTTTTCATAATTATTTCCTGTTTTCTTTTATCCCCGGTTTTCATTGATTATACTCCCCAAGTTCGCTCACTATTTCTGCTGGGCAATCCTTGACAAACTTACTTATCTTGTATTACCTTTTTTTAATCTTTATCATACTCCAAACTACACATTTTTTGGTGGTTGGATTATTGGGGTTTCATAAAATCAGTACAGGTTTTTAAAAGGGAAACCGTCACTGTTATGCCCCCCTTGCTAGGGCAGAAAAGGCCCTGTGGGGCGCTGCTGGTTTCCGCGTTGTTCCCTTTTCTGTAAATGCTGGTTTTTTGGAGCATTTAAACCCCTTTAAAAATTCTTATTCTGAGAGGTGTTTTCTGCCCACCAAAGGCTAGCCCCCCCCCCACTTACAGTTATTCACTTTTTTACCTATTCAAAGTAATAGGTTTTTCATTTTGAGGTGGGGGGGCTAGCTCCGGGCCCGGGGGGTTTTAAAAAAAGAACCGAAGGACCTTCGAATGACTTTCTGGGCGAAAAAAATGCAGTTTGAGCATTAAAAAAAGAAAACCCCGATTTCAGAATAAAGGGGCCAGCGCTGGAACGCAGGGCCCCAATACCCGGGGCTGTCCTCAGCAGGGGGGCAAAACTTTTGACAGGGGTTTTCTTTAAGTAATGTTTAAAAAGTTCACAGTGATGCACCACAAGAATAGGAGTGGGCAAACTCGGAGTTTTAACAGGGGAAGTTTTAAAAGGGAAAAATTTTTTCATCCCCGTATTATCCCCCAACTGCGTCCTATTCTTGGGGCAGTCACTGTGTACATTCATTACATTTTCTTCCCCTTTCTGATCCTGAGTTACATCGTATTATACCAGAACTGCACCCTATTCTGCTGGGCGTCCTGTGTACAAATTTATTACATTATTATCCTGTACTGTCCTGAAAGTAAACATCCTGTATTATATCCATGCAGAGCTGACTCATTTTTGCGGTGCAGTCACTGTTACTCATTATTATCCTGTACTGATCTGAGTTAAAAATCCCCGAAAATTATACTCCAGAGCAGAGCTGCACTCATATTTGCTGGAAAGTCCATTGTGTCATACATTCTTATCCGTATATCCTGAGTTACATCCTGTTTATATCCAGAGCTTCCCGTCACTATTTTTTGCTGGTGCATCACTTTTGTACTCATTACATCCTTTTCCTGTACTGATCCTTGGTTTCATCCCCGTTTTTATACTCCAGGGGTGACTTTACTATTCTGCTGGTGCAGTCCCCCCTGTGTACATACATTACTTATCCGGTACTGTCCCAAGTTACATTCCTGTATTATACTCCAGGCTGCAAATCACCCCTTCTGTGGGGAAAATCATTTTGTCAACATTACTTACCCTGTACTGATTCTAAATTACATCCCGTATTCTACTTCATAGCTGCACTCTCTATTCTTCAGACTTCAGGCTAAATTGCTGTATTTTTCCGTTGCTTTGGGATAACAAAACTTCCTGGTAAAAATGTATTCTGGAAGTACCTTTCACCAGATTGTTTTTTAATCGAATTTGGGGGGTAGGAACTCCGACCCATAGGATTTTTTTTCCCAACATCAAGCAAATTATCCGTTTAAAACCCCAAAATTGTGAATACACTCGAGGTGAATAAGTGGTTTTTGCCTGGATTTGGGAAGATAACTAAAAAATCATTTTTAAATTTTTTTGTTAAGTTTTTTATTCATTATATAATTTTTTTAAAATTTGGGTTTACTCATATTGAAAAGGGGTTAGATTTTTTGATGGTGAATTCATCAATTCCCTGTATGTAAATGGGGAAAATGATTCATAGGTTATTTAAGGGAACCTTAAAGGGGTTGTGTTCATTCAACGAGGTGGCCCCGTGCTAGGAAGCCCCTATTACTGATAGGGGCAGGTCCAAGTTTGGGTGTAGAGGTGGTCGGGGCCTCTCCTAACTGAAAGGAATTCCCAAATTTAGCCCGGGGAGGGAAAGCTCACTTAATCTGAACTTTCCATTCAACTATGGGAGAGTCCCAACCCCATCTCTGTTTTAGAACAGGTTTTTTTTTTAAGCTTGTATATAGTGGTGCAGGGCCCACCTCTGGGACATGACTTATCAACAATGAGGCATATCCCTAGCAAAATGCCCATCTTGTCGAAGTAAGACAAACCCCCTTAAAAAAAATTCCGATTCAGACTTAATTCTAAAAATTAGCATGGTTTTCTACAGGTTAAAAAAAAAAAAAAAAAAAAAAAAGCATAAAAGTATAAACACGCCACCCCCCCGTTTGTCTGGGATTGCGTAAAAAATTCATTTTAAAGGGGGGACTGCGTGGACATTTATGATTTATCTTTAGGATATTTTATTTTTCTGTGCCAACCATTGTAGAGAATGGGGAGAGCGGTGCTTGCCAATATAACCAAGAGTGTGCACGATTATGTTGAGAACTCTCATAGAAATGAATGGGGAGAGCGGTGTTTGCCATTGTCGTCCTCATTCATTTCTACAGGAGTCCCGAATATAACCAAGAGTGTGTGCTCGGTTATATTCAGAACTCTCATAGAAATTAATGGGGAAGGCAAGCGTCACCCTCCCTTTTTTCTGGGATGGTCGACTCATAGCGAGCTATGAGCCAATCCACAGCGCCGAAAAGTGTTCATGGTAGCACCCTTTTAAAAGTACAAACACAATCCAATATCAGCAGCACACTACTAACACTAAAAAAACTCAAAAAGGACATAAGAATTTTTGGAAAAGCATTTCTGCTACTTGGAATACATGAAAATTTTTTGAGGTTTTTCATTTGCATTTTTGATCAAAACTGCTTAAGCCCACCTCCCAATCAGCAAGGAGAACTCAATACAGGTGGGAACCTACATTATTGATACCTCTCTTGGTGCCTGTTCAGACCTTCACACTTCAGGGAGAGAAGGTTCCAGCTACAAATTACTGTGTATTGATTTAAAAGCCTGTGCAGGTGGGGGGAGTGCAAAACAATAAGGGGAAAGCCACTCCCCCATACAAACAGTCTAGAAAACAATATCTGATCTGCACATCCAAAAAATCACATCCACCTATGCTCATGTTTTCTAGACCAGTGTTCCCCAACTCCAGTCCTCACGCCCCACCAACAGGTCATGTTTTCAGGATCTCCCACAGAATGCATCTAATGATCAATAATATCTACTAATCACCTGTGCAATGCTAAGGAAAGCCAGAAAACATGACCTGTTGGTGGGGCGTGAGGACTGGAGTTGGGGACCCCTGTTCTAGACTGTTTGTATGGGGGAGTGGCTTCCCCTTGTTGTTTTTTTGCACTCCACCCACCTGCACAGGCTTTTAAATCAATGCAGAGTAACTTGTGGCTGGAACCTTCTCTCCCTGAAATGTGAAGGTCTGAACAGGCATCAATAGAGTAGGTTCCCACCTGTATAGGGGTCTCCTTGCTGATTGGCAGGTGGGCTTAAAGGGGTTGTCTCACTACACTGGTTCATCTCACCTCAATCCTGTTTTCCTGGTTTCACTTTTAATTCAGGGGCGTGTTTACCGGCTTCTACTAGGCTGCAGTAGAAGCCAGGTCTGTAGCTATAGCAACCAGTGCTGGCAGCCTATCAGGAGAGATTGAACAGGTCTGTAGCTATAGTGACCTGAAGAGCTGATGCAGACCATACAAGAGGGGATATCTAGGAATAGGTAGGACACTGTTAATGGATATATATTGCAATGTGACTTGTTTTTGCAAGATCTTTAACATAAAAAGCAATCCTTGTAGTGAGACAACCCCTTTAAGCAGTTTTGATAAAAAAATGTGAACTAAGCATTAGGACGCCCCTGTATGCTGTTGAATACAATATTGTGTCTTATCTGCTGCTAATGTAAGTTTCATATATATGTGTACACATGTTAACCATGGCTTGCAAGCCATGAAAGTTGTTATAATGTATTATTCTCATTAAAAACGGGTTAAAAAATGTGAACGAAGAACCTCAACATTTTTTCATGTACTCTAAGTAGCAGAGATGCTTTTCCCCAAAAATTCCTGTGTCCTTTTTAATAGTTTTTTTTTTAGTGCTAGTAGGCTGCTGATTTTTTTTGGGGATGTGCAGACCAGATACTGTTTTCTAGACCCCTTTAAAAGTAAATATAGCTGAGCTGCAGTACCACATGCAACCTGTGGACAGGTGTGGCACTGTTTTTGGAAGAAAGCCCTCCTTTTTTAACCCTGGACAACCCATTTAAATAATGACTCCTTGGTAAACCTGTGTAACATGACTGTGGTTTAACGTTCTGATTTTTTTTTTTTTTTCTTACTCTCTCGTAGTGGCTGCAACTGACCATGTATTCATGAAGCAGGAGAAGACCTGCCCTTTGGAGCTGTGAAAAACTCTCGCCCTCTGCCCCAGCTGTATACATGCCTGATATCCTGATATATTTTTTTTTACACTCCTTATCTTTATAAACTTCAAGATACAAGAAATTTTACACTTTAATATATAGGAATATCGAAGCTGGGTCCCCAGTAATGGTTGGAACCCGACTGACTGGTGCCATTTTCTGTGTGATGCTTCTGCTCTCTTGTATGCTCTGTAATGCCAGGTGAATGACAATAAATCCAGCCAGTTCAATTGTCCAGTGACTGATTCGCATACAGCCAGTCGTAGCCATCCTGCCGTAGGGTTAGATGATCTGCTGTGCATGGAAAAATGGGTTTAGGGCTAAACAGAGCTATAGTGCAGCAGCCATTGAAGTCTTTGGTGCCATCATGAGGTCATTAGATGCCTCAATTCAGGTAAGGAAGAAAAGCTCCGTAGTAAGGTGCCATTATACAGGAGCCCACTTAGGGCCCTTCTACACTGCATGGTTTTACAATACGGATTTCGGGTTTGAAAACAGTCAAAATCCGACTATAAAACCATCAATATAGACCTCAATAGAAAATCCGAGCTGTAGTCTACCCAGTCGGATTTCAAAACCGTTTTGTAAAAAACTTGGAACATGTTTAATAATCCAACATATTTGACTCGGAAAACGGCAGATTATCAAACAATTCAATGGGATGGCTGAATCCACAAACCATTAAAAAAAAAAACTTGCAAAAAAAACGAAAAACAGTGTAAAATACTGGTTGGGTTCTAATTCTAACCAGCATTGGTCCTTTACTGTGTGGACACAGCCTAAGCGGCAGATTTTTCAAACCTGTCTTAATACCTGTGTAAAGTTAGATTACAGTCTTACAGTGCACCCTATTTGTCATAGTGTTAATAAATCTGGTGCAGATTTAAACTGTGTAGACTAACTTTACACCTTCTGTTACTTGGCTTAAAGGGAATGTGTCATCAAAAATGACTTATTGCTTAACTCACGTTTTTATGTTAAACACATTTTTTAAGAATTTTTGGTTATATTTTTTTTAATTTTTCATATCACTTTCAATATTTTTTAATAATTCTTAGGTCCTGCAGTTTTCACTTTGACCACTAGGCCTAATAATTGTCTGACACTTCCTGTTCTGTTGAGAAAGATTCTCAGTTGTCTGCTCATTATCAGCACAAAGAGGGTCAAACTGAAAGGAGACACCAGTGTAAATAGATAACACAGGATCCACCAAACAAAAGAGGAGATGGTCACAGTTCACCCTTTCACCTCCCTGCACACATTCACTTTAATTTATGTCCCTA
The DNA here is from genome assembly GCA_025379985.1 of Phyllomedusa bahiana. Lineage (NCBI taxonomy): Eukaryota > Metazoa > Chordata > Amphibia > Anura > Hylidae > Phyllomedusa > Phyllomedusa bahiana. Next base: position 22,996 of record JAODAL010002944.1, read on the forward strand.
ATTGCAGCAAATTTTGGTCCTTTTTTTTTTGGTACCTGTGTCCCGACAAGCCACATTACTTTCTGCAAATTCACACCCCAATTAACAAGGCCACAGCCCTTTTAGTTGAGCGATGCACAGAAGTGTCTAGAAAGTATCTAAAACATAATAGATGAGGGGTTAGGCATGTACACCACTATTTTGGGCACTAATTGCACCAGAATTTTGACGCAGTTACCATAATATATGTGCCTCTAAGTGCTTATAGCTATAGGCACCCCCTGTGATGCTGTACAGGGAATGCCATATGTGTCAGCAGCCAAGGTGAATGTCAACCATTAAACACCATGTTATATGCAATGTTTTGGACTGACATATTTAACCTATCTTTTATAGGGGGTTGAAGCTTTATTCTATTACAATGCTCCCTCAATTTACAAAATTACAGTGGCCTTAGGATACAATATTTATAGCATACAATGGTCTTTCCTGGGACACCACACTCACCATACAATGTCACAGATACTGCGGATTGATGGAATATTCACCCAACTATCATGAACATTTTGCTGGTACATCTGTATTAGTGAGGTGCATGCAGTGATTGGTGGTCTAGTAGTGCCTCTCTACAGTATAGTCTCTTTCCTCCTTCCTTGTAGATTGTAAGCCCTCCTGTTTAGAAGATTTCATCTCATTTTCTGTCTCTTATGTGCTGCTGTGAAATGCTGGAACTTGTAGTTCTACAGCTGCTAGCTGCTGTGGAAAAATGGAACTACAAGTGCCAGTATACCATAGCAGCACATGTTAAACACATGTACTGTATCCGCATACATACAAATAGTATGTGTGGTATGCTGACACATGTAGTTCCATAATGCCACCATGCCACGCATGTACTAATTGTAAGGGTGCTGATACAGTACAGTGCTGTATTCTACAGTGGAGGTGGTTGGGGAGAGATGGGGGGACTGGGAGTAGCAGGAACAGACCAGCCGGGCCAAGGCCGACAGTACAAGACCAGAGCAGTGTGAGGGAGAGCACATACAATGGAATAAAAACCGATCAAGAACTCATATAAGTACCAAAGTGGCACCAAGTAAAACATCAGTTCAACCCTGCAAAAAAAAAAATCCGGAAAAATAAAAAAGTTATGGCTATCAGAAGACAGCGATGCATAAATAAGGTTTTACAGAATAAAAACACTTTTTTTGTTTTTAAGAAGTGCTTCCACATAAAAAAAAAAAAAAAAAAAAAATAATATAGAATTGGGTACCCGCCTTAAAAACGTCTTCCCCCCAGGGAATAAAACACGGATACTGCATGGTGAGCACTGTTAAAAATAAAAATATAAAACACTACTAGGATTGCAGTATTTTCTTCACCCTACCTTCCACAATAAAAAACAGATTTAAAAGCCATCAAAGAGTGTTGTCCACCAAAAAATGATACCAATAAAAACGTCTACTCATCCCGCAAAAAACAAGCCCCTTCACAGCTCCATACACAGAAAAATATAGTTATGGCTCTCAGAATATGGAGACGCAAAAACTTGTTTTCCTTTATGAATTAAAGTGTTTTTATTGTGTAAAAGCAGTAAAACATAAAAAAAAATACAAATTAGGTATCGCTGTAATTGTATCGACCTGCTGAGTAAAGCTAGGATGTCATTTATACCACACGGTGACCCCTGTAAAAAAAATTTAAAAAACACTACTACGATTTATGTTTTGTTCAAAACGCCTCAAAAAAACCTTAAGAAGTGATCAAAGCGTCATATGGACCCCAAAATAGTACTAATAAAAACTTCAACTCGTCCCGCAAAAAACAAGCCCATAATCGGCTCCGTGTACAGAAAAATAAAAGTTATGGCTGTCAGAATAGAACAATGTAAAATGCAATTTTTTTATAGACATTTCTATTGTGTAAAAGTAATAAAACATAAACTATGTAAAATGAATTAAACATTGCAATTCTACCGACCCCCATAGTAAAGTTATCCTGTCCCTTATCCTGCACGACGAACGCTGTAAAGATTAAGCCCAAAAGACAATGGCAGAACTGCATTTTTTTTTTTCACCCATTTTCATGACCCAATGCAAAAAAAAAAAACTATGGCACACCTGTGCGCCCAAAATGCACAGTACACCCCTATATGAGATCCCTGATGGGTGTTGAATCCAAAAAGAAGCAACTTCTGGAAGGTTTCACCTGTTCTGGTACTTTGGGGGCTTTGCAAATGCGACATGGCCCCACCAAAATCTGCATTCCAAAAGGTAAACAGCGTTCCCTCCCTTGTGTGCCATGTGTCATGTGCCCAAACAGCAGTTTACAAGCACATGTAGGGTATTGCCGAACTTGGAGGAAATTGTGTAACAAAATTTGGGGTCCTTTTTTTCCAGAATTTAGCTACACAGAGTTATCCACTTCTCCTGCGCTGTAACCGGAGCAGGCCCCTCCTCTCTCTCTCTCTCTGCCCAATTCCGGGACGTGGGACAATTTGAATCAATGAAGCCCCGCCCATGGGGGAGTGGCCCCCATTTTACTTAGTTTGTTCCGCCGCAGAGTGAGAGAGGGGGGGGGCTGCTTTCCAATCACGGCCCAGAAGGGGAAGTAGATCACGCTCAGCGCGTGTCATGCAGCACAGCTGTGACCGGACCCGTAGTGCGGGCCCTCTCTCAGCAGTGCTGGGCCCCAGCAAAGCACAGCGGTGCAGGCGCCGCACACATCATGGTAGGGAGAACAGGCCTCTTTCTATTGCAGTGAAGCAAGGGGCATTACAGCCAGCGGAACGACCCCACCCTTTTACACCAGGGTTACAAGGGCAGTGACATCCCCCTCTGCTCCGGGCCCCCCTACACAGAAGGGTTCGCAGAGGTTATACTCCCTCGCTCCCGGGGGCCCATACGCAGTAGGGTTAACGAGGGGGCAGTTCAACCCTCTGCTCGGCCCCGTACCAGTAGGGGTTTAAGCAGAGGGCAGTGACACTGCTCCAGAGCCCCCATACACAGTAGGGTTAGCAAGGTGCTGACCCCTCCTCTGCTCCAGAGCCCCATCACATAGGGTTTTAAAAGGGGCATTGACACCTCCCTTTCCCCCAAACCCCATACCAGTAGGGTTAGCAGAGGTGCAGTGCATCCGCTGCCCCCGGGCCCCCAACACAGTAGGGTTTTAAAGGGCGGACGTCTGTTTTTCCCGGGGCCCATACGCATAGGGTTTTGCAGAGGTGCAGTGACATCCTCTGCTCCAAACCCCATACAAAGAGGTTTAGCAAGGCATACTCCGTCTGCTCCGGGGCCGCAACACAGTAGGGTTACAGAGGGCAGTGACATCGTCTGCCTCGGGCCCCCTACAACAGTAGGGTTACAGAGGTGCCGTACCCATCTGCTCCGGGCCCCAACACAGTAGGTTAGAAGGTTCATGACCCTCCACTCTCCGGGGCCTTATACCAGTAGGTTTTTTAAGGTGTAAAAGGGCATCCGTCGCCCCCGGGAACCCATACACATAGGGTTGCAAAGGGGCAGTGACATCCGCGCTCCGGGCCCATACACATAGGGTTTTGCAGAGGTGCATTTTACATCCCTGCCCTGCCTCATAAACATAGGGTTAGTAGGGGCAGGACTCTGTTCCCGGGCCCATACGCATTTTGGGGTTTGCAGTGACATCCGTCTGCTCCGAGCCCCATAAAACATAAGGGGTTAGCAGAGGTCATGACACCCGCTCCGGGCCCATAGTTAGCAAGGTGCATAACATCCGCTGCTCCGGGCCCCATACACAGAAGGGGATAGAGGTGCAGTGACCCTAATTTTCTTCGGGCCCCATACGCAGAGGGTTTTTTTCGAGATGTAGTGACGTCGCTCCGGGCCCCCCTACCATAGGGTTAGAGAGGGCATGCCGTCTGCTCCAGGGGCCCCCCTAACATTAGGGTTACAAGGTGCATGACACCTCTCCCGGGCCCATACCATAGGGTTACAGAGGTGCAGGACTTCCGTCGCCCGGGGCCTCATACGCATAGGGTTTTTCCAAGGTGCAGTTCCCCCCATCTGCCTGGGCCCCCTACGCAGAGGGTTAGCAGAGGTGCCAGTGACGACTGCCCCCAGACCCCCAAAAAATAGGTTAGCAGAAGTGCAGTGACATCCGTCTGCTCCGTGGCCCCATACCAGTAGGGTTACAGAGGGGCAGTGACATCCCTGCTTTCCCGGGCCCCAACCATAGGGTTTTGCAGAGTGCAGTGACATCCTTCGCCCGGCCCCCTACAAAGAGGGTTAGTAAGGTGCATGACATCCTCGCTCCAGGCCCCATACCAGTAGGGGTTTCAGAGGTCATGACATCCTCGCTCCGGGGCCCCATACACAGTAGGGTTTCAAGATCAGTGACATCCCCCTCTGCTCCGGGCCCCATAAACCATAGGGTTTTTGTAAAAGGGGGCAGTGACGTCCCCCTCCAGGGGGGCCATAACAAGGGGTTAGAAGATGCATGACATCCCCCCCTCCGGGGGTCATACCAGTAGGGTTAGCAAGGGTGCAGTGAACCCCCCTGCTCCGGGCCCCTACACAGTAGGGTTAAAAGGGGGCTTGACATCCGTCTGCTCGGGGGGCCCCTACACTAGGTTAGCAGAAGTTTCATGACATCCGTCTGCTCCAGGGCCCCAAAAACACATAGGGTTAGCAAGGCGCATGACATCCCGCTCCGGCCCCAAAAACAGAAAGGGTACAAGGTGCAGTGACATCCGCTGCTCCGGGGCCCCCTGCACTGGGGTGCAGAGGGCATGACATCCTCTGCTCCGGGGGCCCCCGCAAGTAGGGTTTTTGAAAAGGTGCAGTGAAAATCCGTCTGCTCCAAACCCCCCTACAAATAGGGGTTTTGCAGAGGGGCATGACATCCGTCTGCCCAAAGCCCCATACAAATAGGGGGTTTGCAGAGGGGCGGTGATTCTCCCGGGGCCTCATAAAGCATAGGGTTCACGAACCATTGTGTCACACGTTTGCTCACCTCCTGGGTCATTTTGGGGATGAACTGCTCCACTGTAGCATGTCGGTTGCTCTCGTGCATCGTTGCAGTCAACATTCTCCTTTCACAGCAATGGCGCATGGTGCTCGGTGGTTTCCGCGTCACTTATTCATAATGGCGTCATTTGTCCACTCACCCTACACTTATACCACACCTGCTGCCAACAGCTCACAAACTGCACTTTTTAAAAATACCAACCTCCTTGACCCTGAAAAAACCCCAAAAATCCCCCTTTTTTTACAACCTTTTGAATAGCCCTTTTTCGCTCAAGACGCCACGAGGAAGTGTGAAGACAGCCCCCCCCTCACACAGCTTAATACCACCCAAAACCCCCTCAAAACATGGACTTTCAAAACATGACTACAAGCTCCTGATGCCAAATGTATGAAGTGGTCATAATAATATGACTCAACCTGAAACGATTTTTGGCATAAATTGCCAAAACTTTGACAACAGTGCTTCTGGTAGATCAACACTTACCCTAAAATTGTGTTGGCGAAACGTTCGGAGGTTGAGTGCCCAAACTGCAACCCAAAACCCACTTATTTATCGCAAAGTGCCAAACCGGTAATTTAACCTGAATACTGAGGTGACGACTGTCAATCAGAGCTCAGCTTTCATTTTTCACAGCAGTAGAATAAATGAAAGCTGGGACAAAACCCCGACCAGCCTATATACAATATCCATCCCCCCAAAAAACTCATATACAATATACAAGATAAAAGTTAAAGGGGTTGTCCATGTCATATAAAACAATACATTAGGGGCTCCGGTTGCAACTCTGGCTCTTCCCAGTCTTTTGCTGCCACACCGTCACTTCTGAACTGAGACGTCATTGCTGCGGCCTCAGATTGGCTGCAGTAGTCACGTGCCACTACCTTACATCGCTATTCGGAGCTGTTCACTTCCTAATGGTGATATAAATTAGTGACATGACTGCTGTAGCCAATCAGAGGCTGCAGTAATGATATCCCTTAGTGTCATGTGACCGCTGTAGCCAATCAGAGGCTGCAGCGCTGAGGTCCGTTAGTGTCATGTGACCGCTGTAGCTAATCAGAGGCTGCAGCGCTGATGTCCGTTAGTGTCATGTGACCGCTGTAGCCAATCAGAGGCTGCAATGCTGACATCTCTTAGTGTCATTTGACTGCTGCAGCGCTGATGTCCATTAGTGTCATTTGAGTACTATAGCCAATCAGAGACTGCAGCACTGACGTCCCTTAGTGTCACGTGACCGCTGTAGCCAATCAGAAGCTGCAGTGCTGACATCCCTTAGTTTCATTTGACCACTGTAGTTAATCAGAGGCTGCAGTGCTGACGTCCCTTAGTGTCACATGACCGCTGTAGCCAATCAGAGGCTGTAGTGCTGACGTCCCTTAGTGTCACATGATCGCTGTAGCCAATCAGAAGCTGCAGGGCTGACGTCCCTTAGTGTCACGTAACCTCTGTAGCCAATCAGAGGTTGTAGCACTGACATCCCTTAGTTTCATTTGACCACTGTAGCTAATCAGAGGCTGCAGTGCTGATTTCCTTTAGTGTCACATGACCGTTGTAGCCAATCAGAGACTGTAGTGCTTACGTCCCTCAGTGTCATATGACCACGGTAGCCAATCATGGGCTGCAGCGCTGATGTCCCTTAGTGTAATTTGACTGCTGTAGCCAATCAGAGGCTACAACACTGATGTCCCATAGTGTCATGTGACCGCTGTAGCCAATCATAGGCTGCAGGGCTGATGTCCCTTAGTCTCATGTGACTGCTGTAGCCTTAGTGTCATATGACCACGGTAGCCAATCATGGGCTGCAGCGCTGATGTCCCTTAGTGTCATTTGACCACTGTAACCAATCAGAGGCTGTGTCAGCAGAAGACTGGAAGGAGCCAGAGCTGGAACTTGGGACCAGAGAAAAGTGAGTGTCATTTTTGTTGTTTTAATAGCGTCCCTAAAGGAAAAAATAATTTTTTATACGAGGACAACCATTTTAACAATAAAGATTCCTAATGAGTAAAACAACAGCAAGCGGAGATCTTGAAAACTGGATCAAAATGAAACATAAAGTTTCACGTTAGAAAATATTCAGCAATCTGTGTTACTGGGGCGCAGAAAATTTTGTGTCGTAAAAATTTTGGCCCCGAAAAAACAACCGCTTATATTGGCTGTTTAACTCCTTAGATGCTGCAGTCAGTAGCCGCTGCAGCACCTTTGGGTTTGTCCCCAGGGGCGGGTTGCTATGCAGCCGCACCCCAACAGTACGGGCATACACGGAAAGTTTAACCCAGGGTTTTCGATAGGGGGGTCCTGGATCAGGCCCCAGCAGCGGCATACAAATAACAACAGGTGCCCCCAAATTCTGTCACACCCGCACCCTTTCCCCCAGGAAAAATTTCCCTAAAGGGGAGGATGGAAAAAGGAACCAAAACAAATTTTTTTTTGCAGTCAGTTTGTGCAAATCTAATCCACCGAAGATGATTTCTTCTAAATATAATTTCCCGTTCCGCCCACCCCGGGGGTTTTAAACGCTCGCTCCCGCCATGCCCCGCTGCCCCCGCCTTTCCGCCCTTTGAGGAGGATGCTGTTTCCATGGAGAAGTTATAAGATGTCGCCATGGCAGCCAGCTGCGTTCTATAGGGATAGAATTATTGGTTGGCGAGTTTCCTGCGGTTGCCAATCACAACATAATCAAGACAAAGCCACCATCACCCGGGAAACTACTTGGGACTCAGAAGTCGGAGATCTGTGCTGGTGAGACAGGTGAGCTGTGTGTCGTCTCTGTCACGAGATAAGAAGTCTGTCATGAAAGGGTGATATCCGAAAGTGCTGTTACTGTCCGGAGAATTTGTTTAGCGTGGTATAAGTGACGTCATCGCGCTCGCAATGACGGCATGTTACCTGACAGGTCATCAGGATGTCACAGTGTTGTGATATAACATCACAGTGTCATGACATAATGTCACTGAATTATTAAATGATATCCAAATGTCATGATACTCTATGATGTTATAGTGTTATTTATTATATGATGTCACAATGTCATGATAGGATGTCATAGTGTTAAATGATGTCACAGTATCATATGTCACCTTGTCATATGATGTCATAGTGTAATTCATTATATGATGTCACAATATTATAATATGATATCAAAGTGTCATGATAAAATGTTATACTATCATATGATGTTGCAGTGTTACATAATATCATGGTGTCACTATATGGTGTCACAATGTCATGAAATGATTTAATTGTGTCATGATATGATGTCACAGTGTTGTATAATTTGGTATAGTTATATGATATCACAATGTCATGATATGATGTCATAATTTAATTGTATGAACCCTCAGTATGTCACAATGTCATATGATGTCATAGTGTCATTATATGAATTCATAGTTTCATGATATGATGTCAGTGTCATATAATGTCACAATGCCATGATCTGATGTCTTAGTGTCATATAAAGTCACAATGCCATGATATGATGTCTTAGTGTCATATAATGTCACAATGCAATGATATGATGTCATAGTGACATTATATGAATTCATAGTTTCATGATATGATGTCATAGTGTCATGATATGATGTCTTAGTGTCATATAATGTCACAATGCCATGATATGATGTCTTAGTGTCATATAATGTCACAATGCCATGATATGATGTCCTAGTGTCCTTATCTGAATTCATCGTTTCATGATTTGATGTCATATTGTCATGATAAAATGTCTTAGTGTCATATTATGTCACAATGCCATGATATGATGTCTGTGTCATATAATGTCACAATGCCATGATATGATGTCTTAGTGTCATATAATGTCACAATGTCATGATATAATGTCATATGATGTCACCTTGAGTGACATGATGACATAGTGTCATGATATGATGTCACAATGTCATGCTGTGATGTCACCTTGTCATGATATGATGTCAATGTCATTATATGAATTCACAATGTCATGATATGATGTCAGTGTCATGATATGATGTCTTAGTGTCATATAATGTCACAATATCATGATATGATGTCAGTGTTATATAATGTCACAATGTCATAATATGATGTCTTAGTGTCATATAATGTCACAGTGTCATGATATGTCATGATGTCACAATGTCATGGTATGATGTCTTAGTGCCATATGATGTATGCCACAAGGTCATGATGTCACCTTGAGTGATATGAGGTCACAGTATCATGATATGATGTCACAATGTCCTGCTGTGATGTCCCCTTGTCATGAGTTGATGCCATAGTGTCACAATGTACTGTTCGTGTTTACTGTATTGTTTCAAAGTAACTCCTCTACCAGAACCTCATACTAGAGGACTGGACAACAGATGATCCTCCTATCTTCTAATTCCTGTGCGGTTACTTGCTCCATATACCCCCATTACTTTCTTACCCCATCTTACATGCACCATTGGTTTATTTCCCCTTTTACTGCTGCTCAGTCACCTTATCTCCTATGTAGATCCATGTCCCCACATCCATCCATGATCCATCCATCCACTTGTTGTCTACTCCTCTCATCTCTCCCTGTTGCCAAAATGCTGCCTTCCCACCTATCAACCTGTTTTGTTCGCCCCTAGCCTCCCCATATATTGTTATCTCATTTTCTTTACTGATCTCCTCCATCCATTCTTCAGATACTAGAGCTGCTTCTTATCAATTATCTCTCCATTTGCTTACTGCTGTTTATCTCCTGTTCCCTCATTACCCATGCTCAGTGATGTACTGTATGCAGAATTTGGTAAGGGTAGGCTGTACACCCATGAACATGGACTTACATACGCTTGCCTAGTACATGAATACATGCAACTTAAAGTACTTAAAAACACATACATTTACATAGAAACACAAGTTGTATCCACATGCAGAATGAAGATAACATGAAGGTCTTTTAATACTCATGGTGAATGCCATAAATACAACAAAAAACTAAAAAAAAAATGCTTCCACAAAAATGCAAGCCCATGGACTGAAAAAAATATTATATATTAATACCTCTCAAAATGCACAATGAAAAAAATGGGGGAAAAGAATAAGTGTGTCCTTAAAGGAGTTCTACACCAAGATTAATCACTACAAGTCAAAAAATTTCCTTAAAGGGGTTGTCTCACTACATTGATTCCTCTTACCTCAGTCCTGTTTTCTTGGTTTCATTTTGAATTCAGGGGCGTGTTTACTGGCTTCTACTAGGTTACAGTAGAAGCCAGGTCTGTAGCTATAGCAACCAGTGCTGACAGCCTATCAGGAGAGCTCAAACAGGTCTGTAACTATAGCAACCAGTGCTGGCAGCCTATCAGGATAGATTGAACAGGTCTGTAGCTATAGCGACCTGAGGAGCTGATGCAGCCCATACAAGAAGGTATATCTAGGAATAGGTAGGACACTGTTAATGGACACATATTGCAAAGTGACTTGTTTTTGCAAGATCTTTAACATAAAAAGCAATCCTTGTAGTGAGACAACCCCTTTAACAATAAACTGATCACAAAGAGTTCCCCTGCTGGGACCCCAAGTGATCAGCAGTAATTTATAATAATTTTGAATGTAAGACTATGTTCACATGGCATAATTGCGGGGTGTAATTACGCCCCGCAAATACGCCGGGACTTCGGGAGCTCGCGCCGCCTCCCGCGGGGTGGGGGTGGGGGAGCGTTGGCTCGCCAACCCCATAGACATTCATTACTAGCGGCGTGTTTTCGGCGCTAGTAATTGACATGTCACTTATCTGCCCCCGTGGCATATTGCACATAATTATTGGGATGTATCTCGGCCCGTATTGAGCGCAGTACGGTGCGAAATACGGGGCGAGATATGTCCAAATATAAGCCGTGTGAACATAGCCTAAGAGTTCAATTTCCCTGCAGCGCCACCACAGGCATAGTTAGGCATTACACAGTTCCCATTCAAATCAATGGTTTGTCTGTGCACTGCAGGACAGAGCAAGTCCTCCAGAAAGAGAGACACTCTTTATAACTATTCTTCAGTCTTGCCAAGAAATGAGGATCCTGAACAGATGACATTTTCCCCTCTCCATCTGTTAACTCAGATTATATGAAACTCATTGGGAATTTTTTCAAAACTAAACAATCCTTTTAAGGCCTAAAATGTGCTGATGTGTAAGAAGTTAACTTTGTGTTCATGTTGCTGTCTCCTATGTAATTCCCGAGCTGTCCTACCCTTGCGTCTCTTAATTCCTATACTGTCCCCTGTTCTTTTTTGTTCCCATTTCATGTCTTAGGGCCTCATGTATATAAACTATCGAGGTCTAAGACTTTCTTTCTTGCCCATAACAACCAATCAGAGCTCCACTTTCATTTCATATAGTGCTTTGAAAAAAAAATGATAGGGGGGCTCTGATTGGGCAACACAGACAGTCTTAGACCTAGACAGTTTTCATACATGAGGTCTTTAAAGGGGTATTCCCACTTTAGACAATGATGGCATATTGCTAGGGTATGCCATCATTGTCTGATAGGTCTGCCTCTGCTAAACTCGGAACTCCCATTCCATTCCATAGTAGAGTCCCGACCACCTTTCCATTCAGAACGAAGAGGTTTCGGGGCTCGTTTTGGAGATAGGTTCAGATCCCAAAGGTGGGACCTGGACCTATCCGACAATGATGGCCTATCCTAACGATAACCATACTCTTTAACCATACCTCATGCCTTCTCATTCCTATGCTTACTCTAATCCTTCTGAGACCTAAGAAGTCATAGATGTCTTCTAGTTTTTACTTTTCATGCTGCTGCCCTCTTTATCTCTTTATTTAAAGACAAGTCCATCACGCTCAACCACGGCTGATCAGAAGATGTGGATGAAGGGCGGGGGATATGTTATTTTAAAGTTTTATTTCCCCGTATTGATACAGAACATGGAACCCATAAGACACGAACCAATCTGCCCTAAAAGGAACATTTCACTCCTGATCCCAAATGGCGATCAGACTAGATCCACATTCTAATAAGAATTGTATTCAGCTACATCAGTGTTAACTTTATTTTGATGAGTAATGGTCTAAGTTAGACCTATACAACTTAGCAGGATGTGGGGGCTAAAACCACCCGAGACTGCCCCAGGACCGTCCCATGACTGTCTGAGAATGCACCCAAACTAGGTGGTATCGCCCATTTTTGGGGTTGGGTATAAACAAGCCACACTCCTTTTGTGGGTCACCTGAAATCCTTTGATGTAGTTCAGCGTACCTGTGGGCTGTATGTGGTATAGGGCTGATCTGAGCCTTTCTGGAGATCCTCACCTTTCCTTGCCGTGGCCAGTGCCTGACACGGCTATTCCACAGATTTAGAGTTCTTATGGTAAAGAAGGCTTGACACCTCTGGAGATTGAACCTTTTTTTTATCTCCAGATGGAGGGAGCGTCTCCTTGTCTTTTGAGGGGGTTTTCCATGTAATCGTTTTTCACCATACTATTTGTAAGGGTCACTATACAGAGTAATCATATCTCCTCATAGAAGTCTCTTTTCAAGACTAAATAAGTTTAATTCTTTTAAACTTTTCTCATAACTAAGAGTCTCTATTCCCTTTATTAGTTTGGTTGCTCGTCTTTGCACTTTCTCTACCTACATTATATCCTTTCTATAAATTGGAGACCAGAACTGAAAAGCATATTCCAGACGTGGCCGCACCATTGCTTTATATAGCGGTAATAATACATCCCTGTCCCAGGAGTTCATGGTTCTTTTATTACATGCCAATATCCTGCTGGCCTTAGAGGCAGCTGATTGACATTCCTGTTCTTCTCCTATCACATTGTCCTGGAGCTTTACATTTGTATTGTTGTGTAATTATTCTACTTCTTCATCCCTGGATATGGCTTCAAGTCCTGTTTGACAATATATTCAACTGCCTTTACATAAAGGGAAAGGGGGTGGGGGGGGCCGGGGGGGTTTTAAAATTTGGGGTTTTTTAAGGTTCGATGGGTATAGAGTACATTCAGGGCTGGGACGACGGGTAGGCAGGGGTGGGTTTGATCACCTAGGGCATACCTCTGCCTGAAAATTAGGGGCGCAGACGGGGGCCCCGAAATCCCCGGGGCCCAGGCCGCGCCGTGGGCCTGGAGCCCCGGGGGCCCTCTTTAAAAGGTTCTGCGGAGCAGAGAGGGGGGAGCGCCCCCGCTCTCCCGGGAACTGTCGGAACCCGTTTCCCCAAGGGGACCCCGCGGGAAAATCCTCTGAAAAAGTAACGGTCCGACCAGCGGGGCCGCCGGGCCCCTCATAGCGCTGAGGGACCCCCCCGGCCCTGGGGGGCTCAGCGGGCAGGTCACGATGTTTTTTTTTAAGGGTTAAATCGCGACCTGCCCTCCCTCAAATCCCACACCCCCGTCATGGGCCCCGGCGGCCCGAATGGCTGCCGGAGGAGGTCCGGGCCCCGGAGGCGGGGCCTGAAAGGAGGGCGCGCCCGGGGAAGCAGGTAATTTATGAATGTTTTTTATTTTTACCTGCGGATTTGCCCCAAATTATATACCTGTGAGGGGCCCCTTTTCTATATCCCCTGTGAGTGCCCCTAGCTATATCCCTGTTTGATGCCCCAAAACTATATACCGGGCTGAGAGGGCCCCCCCCCCCCCTAAGCTTTAAAAACCGCTGAGATTTCCCCCTAGCTATACCTCCCGAGATTTGCCCCTAGTATTTACCTGCTGAGAGTGTCCCTAGCTAATCCCTGCCTGAGGTGCCCCTATTTCCCTGCTGAGTCCCCCTAGTATAACCTCCCCTAAAGAGTCCCCCCCTAAAATCCCTGCTGAGTTCCCCCCCTAGCAATATCCCCGGCCTGAGAGGGGCCCCCTATAACCTGCCTGAGAGGGGCCCCTTTTATACCTGCCTAAAGAGTCCCCCTAGCTTTATACCTGCCTGAAGTGCCACTAATACCTGCCTGAAAACCGCCCCTAGCTATATCCCTTTGCCTGAGAGTGCCACTAAAACCCTTTGCCTTGGGGTTTTCCCTAGCTATATACCCCCTGAGGGTGCCCCAAACTATATACCCCTGGAGTCCCCCTAGCTAATACCTGGCCTGAGAGTGCCCCTATGCTATAAAACCTGCCTGAGAGTGCCCCTATTCCCCTGCGTGGTGCCACTATATACCTCCCTTTAAATTGACCTTATATAAATTTATACCTGCCTGAGTGACCCAAAATTTTTTTAATTAAACGGGCCTGTCTAAGGGGACAAATCTAATACCTGCCTAACTAAGGGGACCTGTATTCCCGGCCAAAATTGGGGGAAAAATATACCTAACTGAAAGGAAACCTATATAGCTTTTTAAATTGGGGGGGTTTTAAAATTACCGGGTCTAAACTGAGGGGATTTTTTTATACCTAAAAGTAAGGGTTGCTGGAAATGGGGAGGATTCTTAGATTTTTATGTCCAAACTGCGGGGAAACGAGTATTGGTCGGGAGAAATCAGCTTGAAGGGGGTAAAAAGGATGGAGAAAAAAAAGGGGAAAAGTAAAACAAACGCTGATCAGAAAAAAGGGTTCCCCCCGGTGATTTCACAAAATTGTAACTGCGGGTGTAATCACTTAATGTCGGGCGAGTTTTACATACAACTAGTATCTACCACTATTTGGTCACTGTATGCGGTGGAAATATGTCTTCAGAGCCTGTGTACAGTGTTTAGTCACATGTGGGGGCCCCGGGGGGGTTTTTTGGTCGGGTCGGGCGGGGTTTTATTTGACCCTTTTAAAGAAAAGTAAAGTTTGGGGCCCGGGTTTTTTGGGTAGGGGGGTTTTTTAGTAAAAATTCATTCGTCCGGGGGATTTTGCTCCAGTATCGGGGGAAATTTTTTGGGTTGATGCTTAGGGGTATTAAATGTAAAACCCGAGGGGAGCGATATTGAAAAAGCAAATTTGTCTTTGTGCAGTGATGTTTAGGAGATGGAGGGGGAGCTTGGGGAAAAATGCGGGAAAAGTTGGGACAGGGGCGGAGAGGACCAGGGCAGGGGCAAGAGGAATTACTGGGGGGGGGTTTGAAATTTTTTTTGGGGACCCGGGGGGGGGAGGGGGGGGCCATTGGCTGTATTTGGGCCAAAGGGCCCCAAAAAATCCCTTGCCCCGGCCCCTGATTAAAATTCCCCTAAAGTTTGGGAAAACATCGGGGTTAAATGGAGGAGGTGAAGGGAAAATGTATCTAAAATTTAAAAATTTTGAATATTTTCAATTTTGGACAAAAAATGGGGGGGCCCTAGTAAAAAGGGTTCCTGATCAAAGAATCCCTTATTGAAATTAATATCTTTCTTTTTGAAGTGATAAAAAAGCACCATACTCCTCCAGACTGTACAGGCTGAAGATGCAGAATAAGGGCCAATGCGATAATGATTTACAACTCAAGAGGCGCGTGGACCAGGTCACTAATGAGGTAAGAAGGATTCAAGATTTGTCCCCATCAGTGTTTTATTTCCAAAAGAAAAAATTTTAGATATGGTTTTGGAGGTAAAACTGGGTAAATGTCCTTCTATTTTCCCAACGGGCCCCAATAGAAACCTTACCCATTGCACTGTCCTCAAGGGAAAACCGGGCAAGCTTATTTTTATTTCCCTCAGAGGCCCAAAGATGGGGGAAAACGGGGGGAACCAAAGCGTTTTTATAATCATTCTACTTTTTCTTGTAGTCTCTGGATGTTACACGTCGTATTTTTTAAAACTGGGGGAAAAAGGTAAGAGATTAAAAGCAAAATTTGCTGGGGTATGAAAAATGTAGATACAGATAGAACTGCCTCCTTGTCTCTTTATATAAATAATGAAAGGTACGATAGTTTCCCTCCATGTCTTTTTCAGGTATTTGATGTAGGTACAGATAGAAACCCCTTTCCATTTTTCTTCATTTAATGATGTAGGTACGTTTGTACTGCCCCCCCTGAAAAAGATGTAGGTACAAAATTTTTTTGCCTCCATGTCTTTCCATGTAACTGATGTAGGTCAGATAGTATTCCCCCCATTTTTCTTCATTTAACTGTGAAAGGAACAGATTGGTTATTTCCCTCCCTGAAAATGATGTGGGTTTACAGTTTGAAACTGCCTCCCTGTAAATGATGTAGGTACAGATATACTTTTTTCCCTTCCTCTTCATGGGGGGGCCTTTTGGGGGGAAAAATGGGGGGGTTTAATTTAATTTTTTTCCCGGGGTCTCTTCGGGGTTTGGGGGGCCTTGTAAGTTTTTAATTTTTTTTTGCCTCCGTGCCCTTTCTTTATTTGACATAGGTACAAATAGTCCCTGCCGCTTGCCTTTCTTGTATAAAATTGAAAAGCCCCTGATAGTACTCCCTCCTTATCTCTTTTTGTATATGATTTTGTTTACAGATAGACGTCCCCATGTCTTTTTTTTATATAGGGCATGGGTTTAAATTTAGATAGAAAGGGGCCTCCTTTCTCTCCATGTAAATGTTGTAGCTACAGATAGTATTTGGTTCCTGTTTTTTTTTATATAGGGCCCATGGTATAGATAAAATTATTTCTGCCTCCTTGTCTCTCCATGTAAATTATGTAGCTACAGATAGTACTGTCTCCATGTCTCTTTTTATATATGGCATAGGTATAGATAGATAGTACGCCCCGGGTCTTTTTCTTGTTTTATATAAGGGTAGGTACAGATAGTACTTCCTCCATGTCTTTTTGTACTGTAAAATGATGTGGGTTTACAGATAGTACTGCCTCCTTGTCTCTTCTTGTATTGAGGGTAGATACAGAAAATACTCCCCCCCCCTGTCCCCTTTTTTGTATATGATGTACATACAGATAGTACTGCCTCCTTGTCTCTTCTTGTATATGATGTAGGTATAGATAGTACTCCCTTTCCTTTTATCTTTTCTTGTATATGATTAGCAAACAGATAGACTGTCTCCATGTTTTTTTTTATATAGGGCCCATAGGAAAAAGATGGGTAGTACGCCCCTTTGCTCTTCTTGTAAAATAATTTTGGGTACAGATAGTATTTCCCTCCATTTTTTCTTGTACTTTTATATGATGTAGGTACAGATAGTACTGCCCCCGGGTCTCTTCTTTTATATGTTTAGGTACAGATAGTATTTCCCCTCCCTGTCTCTCCTCAAATTTGATGTAGAACAGTTTGTACTGCCTCCCTGTCTCTTCTTGAAATATGATGTAGGTAAAAGGTGTACGCCCCCTTGTCTCTTCTTATTTTGTAATTTTGGGATACGATAGCACTGCCTCTTTTTTCATTCTTGTATAAGTTTGTGGGAAAAGATAGTACTCCCTTTCCTTGTATCTTGAAAATTATTAAATTTTACGTAGTACGGGCCCCCCTTTGTATTTTGGAAAAATTATGTAGATACAGTTTGTATTTGGCCCCCTTTGGGTCCTTCTTGTTTTATGATGTAGAACAGATAGTTTCCCTCCCTACTCTCTAAAAATTTCTAGATTTTGTTTGTATTTCCTCCATGCCCCTCTTTTGTATATGATGTAGGTACTGATAGTAGTACCTCCTTGTCTCTTCTTATATATAATATAGATACAGATAGTACTGCCTCTTTGTCTCTTCTTGTATATCATGTAGGTACAGTTAGTACTGCCTAAATTTATTTTTTAAACATTTGTTTAAATTTATGGATGATCCCTTCCTTGTCCCCTTCTTGTAAAATAAGTAAATACAGATAGTACTGCCTCCCGGGTCTCCCCCGTAAATGATGTAGATAAAGATAGTACTACCCCCCTGTCCTTCCCGGGAAATTGATGTAGGTACGATAGCGCTCCTTTCCCTGTCTTTTTCTTGTATATAAATGTGGGTTACAGATAGTACTGCCCCCCCTGTCTCTCCTGAAAAGATGTAGATACAGATAGGTGCTGCCCCCCTTTTGGTCCTTCTTGAATATGATGTAGATAAAAGTAGTACTCCCTTTCCCTGTCCTCTCTGAAAATGATGTAGTACAGTTTGTATTTGCCCCCCCTGTCTCTCCCTTTTAAATGATGTAGGTACGGGATAGTAGGGTCTCCCTGCTCCCCTGTGAATGATTAGGTACAGATGCGCTGCCCCCCTGTCTTTCTTGTATATGATGTAGGTAAAAGATTTTTTTTCCCCCCCCCCCCCCCCGGTCCGCCTGTAAATGATGAGGTACAGATAGACTGCCCCCCTGTCTCTCCTTGTAAATGATTGGGGAACAGATAGTTCTGCCCCCCCTGTCACTCTCTGTAAATGATGTAGATACAGATATTACTGCCTCCCTTCTCCCCCTGAAAAATGAGGGTGGGGACAGATAGTACGGTCTCCCTGCCCTGCCTGTAAAGTTTGTAGGACAGATAGTACTCCCTCCCTGTTCTCCCTGTTAATATGTGGGACAGATAGTTCTGCCTCCCGGGTTCTCCCTGAAAATTGATGTAGGTACAGTTAGTATCCCTTTTCCCTGTCTCTCCATGAAAATGGATGTAGGTAAAAGTTTATTTTCTGCCCCCCTGTCCTCCCTTTAAAGGGAGTAGGTCCCGATAGTACGGCCCCCCTGTCTCTCCTGTAAATGATGTAGGTACAGATAGCGCTGCCTCCCTTTCTTCCTGTAAATGATTTTAGGTACAGATGGGATTTGCCTCCTGTCTCTCCCTTTTTAAAATGTTTAGATAAAGATATTTGCTCCCCTCCTTGTCCCCTTCTTGTAAAATAAAGTACATACAGATAGTACTGCCCCCCTTTGTCTTTTCCCTTGTATTTTGAGTGGGTACGGGATTGTCCGGGCTCCTTGTCTCTTCTTTTTATGTAAGGGTAGATACAGATATTTACTCCCCTTTTTTTTGTTAAAAAAAAACCCTTCTTTAAAAAAAAGGATTTTAAGGTATAGATAGTACTCCCCTTCTTTGTCTTTTTAAAAAGTTGTAGGAAACAGATATTTCTGCCTCCTTGCCCTCTTTTGTATTTTGTGTAGGTAAAAGATAGTATGCCTCATTGTCCCCCCCCTTGCAAATGTTGTAGATACAAAATAGCATTTCCTCTTTGTCGCTTCTTGTATAAAAATGTAGATACAGATATTTACGGCCCCCCTTTTTTCTCTATAAATGATGTGGGTAAAGATAGTCCTCCCTCCCCTTTTCTCCTATAAATGATCTAGAAAACAGATTGTAATGCCCCCTTTTGTCTCTTCTTATATATGATGTAGTTTAAGATAGTAATGCCCCCCTTGTCTCTTCTTTGTAAATGATGTAGATAAAATGCACTGCCCCCTTTTCCCCTTTTCTTAAAAAATTTAAGGGTAGATACGAAGTATTGCCTCATTGTCTCTTTTGCAATTTTTTTGTTTAACAGATATTTTTCTGCCCCCTGTCTCTCCCTGTAAATGAGGTAGATCCCAGATAGTTTTTCCTCCCTTCTCTCTCTGAAAATTTGATGTAGATACAAAATAGTACTCCCCTCGTTTTCTTCCTGAAAATTGTTGTAGATACGATAGAAATTTGCCTCCCTTTCCCCTTTTAATAAATGATGTAGGTTCTTTTTGAAACTGCCCCCCGTTCTCTCTATAAATGATGTGGTACAAAAGGGACCCCTCCTTGTCTCTTCTTGTAAATGATGTTTTTACAGATGTATTTGCCCCCTTTTTTGTCTTTTCTTGAAAAATAAAAGGGAGATACAGAAAATTTACTGCCTCCTTGTCTCTTCTTGCAAAGGATGTAAAATACAAAATTTCTGCCTCCCTGTCTCTCCCTGTAAATGTTTGTAGATAAATAGTTCTCCCTTTCCCTGTCTCTCTCTGAAAATTGATGTAGATACAGATGTTCTCCCTCCCTGTCTCGCCTGAAAAGGGATGTGGGATACAGAAAAAGCGCGGCCCCCCTGTCTTTTTTTTAGTATAATTTAGGTCCCAGATAGTACGGGCCTCCCGTCTCTTTTGTTGAAATGATGTAGAAAAAAGGATAGTACTGCCCCCCATGTCTCTCCCTGTAAGATTTTGGTACAGTTATTACTGCCCCCCTGAAAATTTGATTGGTACAGATAGTACTCCCTCCCTTTCTCTTTTTGTATAGATGTAGTTACAGATAGTATTTGCCTCCCTGTCTCTTCTTTTTAAAATGATGTAGGTACAAAATAGTACTGCCTCCCCTCCCCCTGTAAATGATGTAGGTACAGATAGTACTGCCCCCCTGTCTTTTCCCTGAAAATGATGTAGGTACAGATAGTACTGCTTCCCTGTCTTTTCCCCGGGTATTTGATGAAATTAAAGTTAGTACTCCCTCCTTGCCCTTCTTCCGTAAATGATGTAAATCCCAGATATTTACTCCCTCCGGGGTCTTTTCCTGAAAATGATTAGGTACAGATAGACTGTCCCCCTGTCTCCCCCTGTAAATGATGTGATACGATAGTACTGCCCCCCCTGTCTCCCCCTGAAAATGATGTAGGTACAGATACTTCCTCCCGTCTCCCCCTTAAATGATGTAGGTTACAGAAGTCTGCCTCCTGCCCTCTCCCTTGTAAATGATGAAAGGTAAGAAAGTACTGCCCCCTTTTGTCTTTTCCCTTGTATATGATGTAGGTACAGATAGTACTGCCTCCTTGTCTCTTCTTGTATATGATGTAGATACAGATAGTACTGCCTCCTTGTCTCTTCCTCTAAATTAATTTGTCTTTATTTATTAATCAATTTTCTACCAGTTGTACAAGTTATAAAAAGCCATATGTACTACAACATTGAACTAATCTCTCAATCTTTCTGTGTTTTTTTTATTTAATTTTTTTTTTTTTCCCCTAAAATTTCCCAATTTTTTTTTTTGGGGCAGAGTAAAGGGTGCTGGAAAAAAGGACTCTGGTGATGCTGGATGAGCAGGGTGGTAAGACTTACTACAGTCAGTTGTTTTTTCATGCACTGAGTGTCCCATAGAGCAATCTATAGCAATAGCAAACATAGCAGCTGCCTATGGGGGCCCCGAAAAATTTAAAGGGGGCCCTTTCTCGGGGCCAAACGATATAAAGAGGTCCCTCAAGTTCCAATAACCTCAGGACACAATAGCTCCAATTTAAAGGGCCCCTTCCGGGATATTGTAAGTTGAGGGGTAGTTTTTACAACAATTTCCCCGGGCCCCGAAGCAACCAATTATCATTTGGGCATTTTTTCTTAAAAAAACCTCTGCATTAGAGCAGTGCATGCTGACCATCTTGCTGTTGTAGCTTTCGTACATTACAGTATATGTTACCTTACAGTGACCTCTAGTGGTTGTAGCATAGATTACATCTACATGTTTTAAGTATTTTTTACCCGAGTAGCACAGCGATATTGTAAAAAATTTTAATATACATTCCTTGGGAAAAAATATTGGCCCCCTTTTAACTTTTTAATCTTTTTCCATTTTCAAAGGGTTCAAAAATAAAGAAAAAATAAAATTTTATTTTTTTTGGGGAAGAAAAAAACAACAAGTGGGACACAAATTTTGAAGTGGAACGAAAAATTTTTTGGATATTTTAAAACTTTTTTTTTAAAAAAAAAAAACTGAAAAAGGGGGGGGGGCAATTTATTTTGGGCCCCCTTTAAATTTAAAAAAACTTTGTACACCACCTTTTTTCTGTGATTACGCTGCAAGTTGCTTGGGATAAAGTCTCTAAACCGTTTTTTCACATCAAGAGACTGAAAATTCCCTTTCCCCTTCTTCCCTTTGGGGCACAGCTGGGGCTCATGAGGGGTTGGGTGGAGAGGTTTTTGAACAGCTGGAGCTCAGTGGGGGTTGGATGGAGGGGCGTTTGTGAACAGCTGGGCTCAGTGAGGGTTGGGTGGAGAGCGTTTGTGAGCAGCTGGGCTCAGTGAGGTTGGATGGAGAGCGTTTGGAACGCTGGAGCTCAGTGAGGTTGGGTGGGGGCGTTTTAACAGCTGGGCCCCAGTGAGGGTTTGGAAAAGAGAGCGTTTTTTGAACAGCTGGGGGCTTTAGTGAGGTTGGTTTGGGGAGCGGTTGGGGAACAGTGGAGCTCAGTGAAGGGTTTGGAAAGGAGAGTGTTTGTGAAAAGCGTCCTTTTGCTCTTTTCCCCAGATTCTCCATTTGGGTTTTACTCTTACTGGAATTGGCCATTTTTAACAAACCCGGGAGCATTTATTTGTGAACCCTTTCCCTTGAATTTTGCTTTTTGTTTGGGGGCCCTTGGGCTTTTTTGGGAAAATGAATCCCCCCTCCCAGTCTCATTTTTTTGGGAGACCCCCAACAGGGGTTTTTTTCCAGAAAGGTCCCCGTATTTGGCCCATCCCCCTCCCCCTCAATTGTAAACCCTCTTCCCTGTCCCCCGCCCGAAGAAAAGCAATCCAAAAAATGATGCTGCCCCCCACCATGTGGACAGGGGGATGGGAAAGTTCAGGGGAATGAGCTGTGTTGCTTTTATGCCAAAAAATCGTTTTGCATTGTGGCCAAAAAAGTTCGTTTTTGGTTTTCACCTGACCAGAGCACCTTCTTCCACATGTTTGGTGTCTCCCAGGCGGCCCCTTCTTCCACATGTTTGGTGTTTCCCAGGCGGCTTGTGGCAAACTTTAAACAAGACTTTTTTTTGGATATCTTTGAGAAAGGGCTTTCCCTTCTTGCCACCTTACATAAAGGCTAAATTTGTGCAGTGTACACTGATTGTTGTCAAATGGACAGACTCTCCCACCTCAGCTGTAGATCACTGCAGTTCATCCAGAGTGATCATGGCCTCTTGGCTGCATCTCTGATCAGTCTTCTCCTTGTTTGAGATGAAATTTTTAGAGGGACGGCCGGTCTGGTAGATTTGCAGTGGTCTGATACTCCTTCCATTGCAATATGACGCTTGCACAGTGCTCCTTGGGATGTTTAAAGTTGGGAAATCTTTTTGTATCCAAATCGGCTTTAATTTTCTCCACAATAGTATATGGACCTGCCGGTGTGTTCCTTGGTCTTCATGATGCTCTCTGCTCATTGAACAGAACCCTGAACTATAAAAAACAGGGGCATTTTTTAAAGGAGACTTGTTTCACACAGGGGGATTATATTATCAAAACATCTCATTTTGGACACATTGGACATTAGATTTCCCCATGAACTTCTGGAGTGAGTTTGCTGCACTGAAAGTAAAGAAGCCGAATAATTTTGCACGCCCCACTTTTCAGTTTTTTATTTTTTACAAACGTTTAAAATATCCAATAAATTTCATTCCACTTCACAATTGTGTCCCACTTGTTGTTGATTCTTCACAAAAGTTTTTTCCATATTCAAAAGGTTTTATTGAAGTCAAAAATGCATACATATACAAGTTACAGCAAGTATGATAATGTTGAAATTGTCACAACAAGAATAAGAGACGAATAACAATTTTTAGCATGTAGATAGAGCAGTCGAGACAGAATTATACCGAAACAGGCAATATAATTGCTCCACTCTTTCAACGTATGCTTATTAACAGAAAGGGGCTTTACCTTAAAGGTTAGAAAACGGCAAGGATCACTGTGAGGCTAATTCGTCACTGTTTCTTACCTGTAACCAGTAATTCGGCATAATCATTTCACGTATGTAGAGCACAACAGAACATAATTTAACAACATCAAACATTAAAAGATAGGAGCAGTCGGTCTCGTACACCTCAACAATAGGCCATCTTCCTCGGCAAGGTAGAGAGTGACCTGTAGACAGATGGGAACGTGGGTCAAATCAGATAGAGGAGCGATATGAGTCAGTTTGGCAGAAAGCCAGCCAATCCTCCCAAATTTTCTGGTGTCTAATAGCTAAATGAGGGGAGTCATTTCGCAATTCCTCCATTCGCTGCAAAATATAAACCTCCTGTAGCCAAGAAGATATGGACGGCTCTGATGTTGACAACCACATTCACGGAATGACCATTTTTGCAGCCAATATCAGGAATGAAAGTAGGTGGGTCCGGAGGATGGGGGTCGGGAGAGGAACCTGGAAGAGGAGCAGGGCAGCAGGATCATTTGGTACCCTTATCCCTGTGATTGAATGGATGAGATCTAATACTTTCAGCCAAAAGGGTTGGATTTTTGAGCAACCCCACCAGACATGGGACATTGTACCCACCGCTGATTGGCATCGCCAGCAAGTGTTCGAGGCCCCTGGATATAGAGAATGCAACAAAGCTGGGACTCTATACCAATGTGTGATAATTTTGTAATTGAGCTCCTGCACTTTGACTGAAACACACGACTTGCGAGTCAGGAAGAATGCCTTCTCCCAGTCCTCCACCACCAATGTGCTCCCCAGTTCCCTCCCCAGCTCCCCTGAAAAGGATATTATCCCCTGATGGGTGGCTGTAAAAGCCCATATACTCTTGACAGGGTACGATTCCCATTGGGACCCCGCAGACACCATTCCTCAAACTCCGATAGAGACATGTGCAAAGCAAAAGGGGTCTTATATACTTGATAAAGTCTTCGAAGCTGGTAAAAATGTAGTCTGGAGAACGTTGTCCCTGGTAAATTTCCTGTCCGTTCCGAGTAGGATTTAAGGGAGTTCTCGGTGAGCACATTCCCAAAAATTGTGAAGGATGGCCCGTTACCTAAGCTAGTGAGGGCCCTGGAGACAGAGTCCGGCACCCCAGAGTTGCCCTCCAGAGGCATGCAGGGTCCCCCAGGTCGGAACAGAGTCATTTTAGAGGGGAACTTTCTGCAGACTAAAATAGAGGTGTGAGTCACCAATGGGACACGGGAGAGGAGTTTGTTCGGCAGATGCGCGGTCGGCAACCAGGGCAATGCAGCTACCGAAGACCCATAAATTAGAGATTTAAACTGAACCCAGAGTTTCGTGGTCACTTTGGGAAATGAGTCCAAGACCCGCGTCATGACTGCTGCCAGATAATAGGCTTGTATGTCCGGGAGAGCCAGACCTCCTTCTGTCTTAGGCCTGGTGAGAATGGAGTACGCTAGCCTAGGATGTTTCTTAGCCCAAACAAACTCTGAAATCATTGTGCTAAGGGCAGCAAAGAAGGGCCTGGGAAGCAGGATAGGAATGGTTTGGAATAAATATAGGAGACGGGGAAGAATGTTCATTTTTATTATGTTGATGCGTCCAATCCAACTGAAGTCCTTCCTGTCCCACTTCAACAAATCCCGACCAATAATACCCAGCAGTGGAGCGAAATTGAGGTCAAAGGTCTTATCAAGACACGCCGGGATATGTACTCCTAGATATTTAAAGGAGGAAGTAGCCCAGGAGAATGGGAAGGTGGACTTCAGTTGTTTCAGAACCCCATCAGGGATATGTAAACTTAAGACAACACTTTTAGTCAGATTAATTTTGTGATGACTAAAGGAGCCATATTGTTGCAGAAGTCTAAGTACTGCCGGCAGTGAGGCCATAGGGTCGGAAAGGTAAAGTAATAAGTAGTCTGCAAATGCCGAACACAATTTGTTGGTTGGCCACGCAGATGCCACGGACAGAGTCGTCCGTTCTTATGGCTTGCATCAGGTGCTCCATCACTAGAATATAGAGCAAGGGAGACAGGGGGCATCCCTGCCTGGTACCATTGCCTATCACAAATGGGCAAGAGAGCATGCAGTTTACTCGGATCTGCGCCTGCGGAGAATGGTAAACGGCTAAGATGCGGTTTAACATCGCCAGTCCCAGACCCAAGCGCTCCAATACTCCCTTCAGAAATGACCAATCTACACGATCAAAGGCCTTTTTGGCATCAAGGGATTATAAAACACTAGGAAGCTTAGCAGAATGGATGTGTTGGAGGAGGGTGAACGTCTTCAGGGTTTTGTCCCTGGCCTCTCTGGAAGGGACAAAACCGACCTGGTCCGGGTGTATAAGTGAATCCAGGAGAGGGCTAAGTCGCAGAGCAATTAGTTTGGCAAAGAGCTTAGCATCTGTGTTTATGAGGGAAATAGAGCGATAGCTCGGGCATAAAGTGGGGTCTTTGCCTTCCTTCGGAATTACATTAATATATACCTGCAAAAAGGCAGGGTCAAAATGGGATCCCTGAGACACCCCATTTAAGGCCTCAAGGAGGGGAACAGAAAGGTCCTCTGCTAAGGTTTTATAAAAGATGGCAGTGTAGCCGTCTGGACCTGGACTCTTCCCAGGAGGGAGAGAGGAGATTGCTCTTTTGAGTTCTTCTGGTGTGAACGGCTCATCCAGAGAGGCGAGGGATTGAGAGTCCAATGGGGGCAAGGCAGTGTTAGAAAGGTAGGCTTGCGGGGGGCGTGGCCTGGCGGCTGAAGCGAGAAGACGCACGGCTTGAGAGCTCCTGCAGACAAGCCGTTTCTTACCTGATTATCCTGCTACATCCTGCTGAAAACCGGTCCTTCCCTGCAGGGGAGGAAAGTGGTGACTGGAGGGAGGCGATCGAAGCTTGGATCGGGCGTCTGCGAGGGAGCGGAGAGGCTCGAGGTCCGGGCCTGCACACAGCGCGCGGATCCGCCATCTTGTGCAGGACGCAGCGATCCCGCCACATCCTCCTGCCGGGCACCTAGCGCTAGTGAGAGAGGAGCGCCGGATTACCCTGCAGAGATCCTCCAGGCGACACCTGCGGCGAGCACCGGAGTGCGGCTCCTTCTCCCCTGGGCCGACAGTTAAGTGGCCCGCTGCCTCTGATCGGTGTGGAGGCGGGCCGGCTCTTGCTTCGGCGGAAGCCGCACATAACCACCGCGGAGGCGTGAGAGACCCAGTGGCCAGACATACCGGGAGTGAGGTGGAGCAGCCGCCCGGGTGCAGCTGGATAGCGGGGAACGTGAGTACCGTGCCCCTGGCAGACCTATAGGTCATAGCCCCACATGTACGGCCACCATTTTCTATTACAGCACAGAGTTGCTCCTTGCTCCAACCAGCCGTATATGTACTGACTCTTACAGGCCTGATTCCCTGCTACTGCTTCAGTGACTCTTTCAGTCAGGGCCTGCTCTGGCGCACAGGGGCTTATAGGAGCCCTGAAGGGGTTACCTGTCGCTGCCCCCCAGAACTAAATTCCAGTAGTACCAGTGCCAATCTGCTATTCTCTGCCTCTATGCTCTATTACCCGAACTGGTCTCTGCTGCCATCTTGTGGCCTGTAAGGTTATACTACACGAGAGCTATCCTGCTAGTGTCCAGAGACATATAGGTTGTTTAGTCTGCTCCATAAGCCTTGGACCTACCTGTTAAATGCACAAAATTCTGCTGGTCCGGAGCGCCTCCTGAACACGAGGCTTGGCCGCTGCAACGACCTCTGACACTTGTAACCCCGCTACTGGCCTGTGCCCCATCACTGACATACGCGGAAGTCCGAAAAGCTGGGTTACGGTGTGGCCCACGGGGTTTTGTCGTATCCACTGAGTTTCTGTCCACAGCCACCCCCACTCTTCTGCTGGTGAAATAGCGAGCCAGCGCCCAACAGGTAACTTGTTGCAGCCCACCTCGACACCTCAATAGCTCGGTGCCCGTGCACCAGGACTGTGACCTCTGAAATGTAACTTTGCACCATTTTCATGAGCCTGGGGATCCCCATTGTGCCACGGTCATCCTTGTAAATCATCTTCCTCTGCTTCTCCTAAAAACTCTGGTGTTCTTTTATTACTGTTGAGTGCCTGAAGCGGCAAGCAATGGCGCCAGTTAAGCCTTCTTCCAAAGCACTGGAGAAACTGGACAAATACCGCAGGTCTGAATGTAATCTTAACACCGACTCTGAGCAACCCCCTGACATGCAGACAGAATCCGCTTCAGTGTCCTCTGAACCAGAGTCTCTAAACCCTGAAACCTTGAAGGTGCTTGCTGCCATACACTCTTGTCAGACCGCTTTGACCTCTCGCATCGAAGAAATTAAAGTGGACATTTCCCTGCTACGGCATGATGCGCAGAAAACGCGTGAGAGAGTAACAGAGGTAGAGCACAGAGTCAGCAACTTGGAAGATCAATCATCCCCCCTGACTCGTCGGGTAGAGGACGCTGAAAGACATATCTCCAGACTTCACCAGCACCTAGACCAGGTGACCAGAGAACAGATTACGCAGGTGCAATCTACGATTTGTCGGTCTCCCGGAGGGATCGGAAAACCCTTCACCGGAATCTTTCCTGGAAAATCTGCTAATCTCTACGTTCGGTAGAGATAAATTCTCTGTGATGTTCGCAGTAGAACGGGCCTCTAGAATCCTGCCTAAACCTCCCCCCCCCCGGGAGCAACTCCACGTACGTTCATTGCCAAACTTTTAAACTATAGGGACAGAGATGCTATTCTTAGGCTCACCAGAGAAAAAGGCCCCATAGTCATAGGGAATGCCAAGATCCTAGTATACCCAGATTTCTCTATTGACATTCAAAAAAAGAGAGCTTTGTTTTCCACAGCTAAGCAGAAGCTTCGAGAGCGTAATCTGAAATACGCTATGCTCTACCCAGCAAAGTTTAAAGTGATTACCGAGAACAAGACTTTCTTCTTCAATACCCCCCCAAGAAACCTTGGACTGGTTGGAATCTCTGCCACCAGCTAGAGGTCGTTCACCTAACCCAGCGGCTGACTGACAGCGTGATAGCCCTTATGGGGGAACCATCTTGGACGGACTATGACTATGGTGATATGCTGCATAATGCGCTTTCATTATCACCTCGCATCTCTCCTTCTTTGGTTCACACATTTCCCTCTTCTTTCTCATTTCCCTTGCCTTCACGCCTCTCCTCCTCCCCCTTTTTTTTCTCCCTTCTCCTTCTTCCTCCCCTTCTTCTTCCTCCTCCTCTTCGCTCCATCCCCCTCCCGCCCTCTTTCTTTCTCTCTCTCCCTTCTACTATATGCCTTAATCTACCTAGTTCTGGCAATTGATGGCTATTCGTCAGCCCACATACTGCACTAGCGGAGGAGTTTAAAGTATTTTGTATGCCTTGATAGGATGTTCTTTGTGCCTTTATCCGCTCTTAGGGGACCCCTGGCTCCCTTTGCTGTTAATGTGTCCAGGTTACATGTTTCTCTGTACCTTCTTTTTGGTGGGTTTGTTCGGGATCCAACACTTCGTACATGTTGTAACGAAGTAGGGTGGAAAAAGGTTTAGTTGGTTTTTTTTTGTTGTTAGCCATCGTATATCCTACTTTACAGGGATTTTACCCTGTTTATGTCTTGGTGTTGTCATGGAGATTGGTCCACGTCCCTCTGGGAATATTGGGTTCCACGGGCCCCACTTTTTTTATTGATTTCCAATGGCGAACAATACGATTTCACTGTTAACTTGGAATGTCCGGGGTCTGAATGACCGCATCAAGCGTGCATTAGTGTTTAAGTATTTGAGAGCTCAGAGGTGTGATATAGCGTGTCTCCAAGAGACCCACATGATTCCTGACAGGCTGCCGCTGCTGAATCGCCCTTGGATTGGCTGGGCCTACCATTCAACGTTTACAAACTGTGCTAGGGGAGTCTCTGTTTTCATTAGTTGGACGGTGCATTTCAGTATCACTAGAGCCATAATTGATACGGAGGGCAGATACATTGTTCTGATTTGCCAACTATTCCATGCCCCATTCATCATTTTAGGTGTGTATGTCCCACCCCCATACTCGTCCAAGTTAATTAGGGAACTTCTAGGGATTATAGCTTCATATCCGTCAGCACCCAGCATCTGGTTGGGCGACTTCAACTGCACATGGGACAGGCACCTAGACAGAGTGGTGCCGATCGGATCCCCCCCGGGAGGTCCTAATCCCTCGCCTCTCCAGTCCCTTGTATTTGACTTTGACATTAGGGATGCCTGGCGCACTCATTATCCGTCAGCACGCACGTACTCCTGTTTCACTCCTCAGTTTAATGCGTTATCTCGCATTGACCTTATGCTGGTTCAGGCGTCCCTTCTCCCCACTGTTGTATCAGTGAGATATCTAGCCAGGTCTATTTCGGACCATGCCCCAGGCTTGATGACTCTCAAGCTGGACAATATGCCTCCTAGGGTCAAGTGGCGTCTGAACCCGTTTTGGCTAAGAATCCTACCACCAGCGCCCTATTTTATAAGTCAATGGCAGGCATTTTTTTGGAGAAAATGAGGGATCGGCTTCAGTGGGCGTGACCTGGGATACATTCAAGGCAGTCGTAAGGGGGATAATGACCACGGCCATAAATGATCTCAAAAAAGGGTTGGTGCATAAGGAGCTCCAGTTGGCTAGGGATGTCTCAGAGGCAGAGCTGCGCTACACAAGGGACCCATCTAGTGTCCATAGAGATGAGTGGTTGTGCAAAACTAGACTTTATCACGCAGG
The DNA here is from genome assembly GCA_025379985.1 of Phyllomedusa bahiana. NCBI lineage: Eukaryota > Metazoa > Chordata > Amphibia > Anura > Hylidae > Phyllomedusa > Phyllomedusa bahiana. Next base: position 53,078 of record JAODAL010002944.1, read on the forward strand.
TCTGTATTCCAAGGCCCAGAAACAGGCTTTTTTCTGCAAGCAATCTTATTTTGAACATGGGGAAAAATGTGGGAGGCTCCTGGCCTGCATGGCACGTGGCAACACTGTACCTCCCGTAATCCCTGAATTGGCTCTCCCGGATGGAACGCTCACCCGGGACCCGTTGGTTATCCTCAATGCATTCCGTACATACTACCTGAACTTGTACTCCTCTCATATAACTACCACATCATCGGAGATTAATTCATATCTACATGCCCTTGACTTCCCCTCCTTGTCCTCTGGAGATAGAGTCCTTTTAGACAGCCCTCTCACGGAACAGGAAATAATAGACTCCATTCAGTCATTCCAACCCTCAAAGTCGCCAGGGAGCGATGGCCTCCCTATCGAATTTTATAAAGAGTACGCCACTTTTCTGGCCCCACGGCTGTTGGAGGTTTACCAATCCGCCCTTCTGGACGGATTCCTGCCTCAATCTATGCGTGAGGCCATAGTAGTTGTTCTGCCTAAGCCAGGCAAGGACCCTACGTTCTGTGATTCTTACCGCCCGATTTCCCTTCTCCAAACAGATATTAAAATACTAGCCAAACTACTCGCCAGACGACTAAATAAAGTTATCCTATCCATAGTACACCCATATCAATCGGGCTTTATGCCAGGAAAGTCCACTGCCCTGAATTTAAGACGCCTGTACACCAATCTGCAGGCGGTTCATGATGACGTGGGATCCAGGATTATAGTCTCCTTAGACGCTGCCAAAGCCTTCGACTCTGTCGAATGGTCGTACTTGTTTCTTACTCTGGAGAAGTTTGGTTTTGGCCCTTCCTTCATAAGCTGGGTGCGGCTATTGTATGCGAACCCTAGCTCCAGGGTAGCGGTGAACGGTTGGGTTTCTGACCCTTTTCCCCTGAGTAGGGGGACTAGGCAGGGTTGCCCCCTCTCCCCTCTACTTTTTGCACTGGCGGTGGAACCTTTGGCAGTCAAAATCAGGACCCACTCTGGAATCAGGGGCCTGGTGCGCCCTCCCCTATGCGAGAAAATCAGTCTCTACACAGATGACACTCTATTATATTTGTCTGACCCCCGGGAATCATTGCATACCACCCTATTAGTTATAACAGAATTTGGGGCGTTCTCTGGTCTGACGATCAATTGGTCCAAATCTAGTATTTTACCGATAGATGTGTCGGTCCCTGCGGAGAGTGCAGTCGCTTCTCCGTTGGTCTGGTCGTCTAGCATAACCTACCTTGGGTTGCGGGTGTCGAGAACAGCCCAAGAATTTGAAGCTCTGAGCCTCCCCCCACTTATTGCCGTTCTGCAAACCAGGGTGAACAGCTGGGACAAACTTAAGTTGTCTACTGCGGCCCGGATCAGTCTAGTAAAGATAACTCTCTTGCCAAAAATCCTATACATCCTTCAGCAGGCCCCAGTGTACTTACCCTCATGTGTACTGGACAAGATTAGAGGAATATTGCTATCATTTGTGTGGCAGGGGCGACGGCAGCGCATAGCTGCTAGACACATAACGGCCCCATGGGATGAAGGGGGGAGCTTCCTTCCCTGATATTCAGCTGTATTACTTAGCTGGTCAGCTGTCGCACCTAGCTCGATGGGGCTCTGAGGAGGAAGTGAGGGTCCAGACGCTAATTGTCTCTCCATTTAATGGTAAATACCGACACCCTTTCCACCTCTTGTTTTGCGGTTCTGCATGCCAATCTGGGTCGGCATCCCATTCTGCGGCAGGCGCTTTTGGTGTGGAGAAAAGTGCGTACATTTTACTATGCGGAAGGCTTTGACCAGTATTCACCCCTGTGGCATATTAGGGCTTTACCGGGCCTCCTCGGTATGTCTCATGAGCTGGGATGGAGCGCTAGAGGGATTTGGCATCTGTCTCAGATCTGCTCAGACTCGGGCATTCGACCCTACTCTGAGTTACAAGAGGAGTTCAACTTACCGTCCTCGCAGATATTCCCTTATTTGAGGGTTAAACATGCCATTACATCCCAGTTTGGTCACTCTGCTATAACAATGAATCGGTTCCCGGTCCCGCGTTTGCTTCTCTCCCCGCCTTCCAGACGTACTGTGTCCTGCTTCTATGCCCTCCTATCCCCTAAGAGCAGGGAGGGGGGCTTGGACGACCTTCGACGGAGATGGGAGATCGACCTGGGCCCCCTGACGGATGAGTCGTGGGATTTGTGTATATCCTCTCCCAGACAGGTATCTTCGAATTATAATGATAGATTGACACAACTTTTTGTCCTTCACAGGTCATATTACTCTACTTCTAGGCTCACTAGGTTTCGAGACGGATATGTGGACGAATGTCCAAAGTGTCACATGGTTTCCGGGTCCTTCTTCCATCTCCTCTGGTCCTGTCCCAGGGTGCTGGGGTTCTGGCCTCAGGTGATCCGGTTTTTGAACGATGCTATGGGGTGCCCAGTCCCATTCACCCCTTTGGGCTGTTTATTTGGTCCAAAACCCGATAGTTTATCATCGCGCTACCAATATTCTTTTGTGGTGGAGGTGCTTTTCTTTGCCAGAAAGGCCATTGCTGGGTCCTGGCTGGCCTCTAGGCCGCCTTCGCTTTCAGAATGGAAGGGACTTATTAACAGCGCTTTACCACATCATAAATGGTTGTTTCGCCACCGAAATTGTCCGAGTAAGTTTGATAAGATTTGGGGTGGGTGGCTGAGTGTTATGGAAACATTACAAGGTTCACCAACCCTGACATATGAAAGTCCTCCCAGTCCTTAAAACAGTTAGATGGTACTTAACAATTCCCCAGGGTGTTTACTCGTGACCCTCGTTGTAGCTCATGTTTCCTTACTATTTGGATCCCAGACTCTGGAGCCAACCCTCGGACTGACTAGTCTACTACACAAGCTTTTCTATTTTCCCAGTCCTCTACTTATAAAAACAAAGAATACCATTATCTTTTACTTCTTTTGTTATCACTGGATGGCTATTTTATGGTTCCTGCATGTCGCAGGTTTTGTATCAGTTTTGCTTCGATTTTATTTGTATTACTTTTAATTCTCTTAATATGTGCACTCGCATTTATGTAGATCCTGATTGTATATACAAGGTGTACAACTGTACTACTGCTATGATACGCTGTACTGTTATTTTGATGCCGCATACTGTCAAGTGGTCACAAGAACTTGCAATGTCTGTTTGTCCACCTGAAACTTATGCTAATAAAGTTTATTTGTTGATTAAAAAAAAGAAAGGTAGGCTTGCAGAGCAGCTGGAAAATCCTGCTGCGAGGAAGAACTCTCAAGTGGGGGAAGATTATAAAGACCAGTGTAATACGAATGGAATTCCTTCAGGATATCCCTAGTAAGGTGGACTAAACGACCATCTGAGTTTTGATGGAAGGAATAAACATGGAAGCCCGTTTGTCGCGAATAGCGCGGACCAAACACTTCCCCGGCTTTTTGCTCCATATATAGAATGAGCTGGAACAGATCTGCCGGTAGCGTTTGTGTTCCATCAATTGTAATATTTCATGTCGGGTAAGTATCGGGTCTCTGAGGTCCGACTCCAGCCCCGAGGACTTGTGGAGCGCTTCAAGGCTATTCAGTCTCTGTATGAGATTGCAATTTGTGCGACATTTCCCTTTTAAGTCTAGCCCCATGCTTAATGAGGACGCCTCGCAAAACACACTTAATTGCTTCCCATTTGATCTGTGGGGAGGTAGTGTCTGAGGCATGCGTCACCCGAAATGCATCAGCCGTGCGTTTCAAGTCCGCAAGGCAGACGGAATCGGACAGGAGAGACTCATTTAGCCTCCAAGAGAAAGGTGGCTTAGTGTACTGTGGAAGGAACCGTTCACAATGCACTGGGGCATGATCTGAGTGTAGGATGTTGCCGATGAAGGTGTGAGAATTCTGTGGAAGCAAGGAGTGGGCTGGGAATATATAATCTATTCGGCTATATGATTTATGTGGTTTGGGAAAAAAAGGTATAGTCGCGATCTAAAGGGTGAAAGAGACGCCAGACATCCACTAATTGCATGTCGTGAAGGAGCTTACGGATTCTGTTCAGGGAGCTCATTGCTAAAGCGGCACGACCGCATGAGGTATCCAACGCTGGATTTAAGGCAAGGCTAAAATCGCCACAGAGAATGAATTGACCCTGAGCAAAACTGGTAAGAGCATCTCGAGTTTTGGCAAAAAAAGAGAGAAGGCCAGTATTGGGCGCATATATATTAGCAATTGTGTAGATTTGACCCTGGATGTTACATTTAATAAACAAAGAGCGTGCTTCAGAATCTGGGAGAACATCAAGAATCTGGCCTGGCAACGATTTATAAAAGAAGATCGCAACCCCCTTTGTTTTGGCAACCGAGTTACTGTTATGGTACCAGGCAGGGAAGTACCTATTATGGAATCCCGGGATGTGACCGCTTAAGAGATGCGTCTCCTGTATACAGAGAATATGTGACCGTTGCTTATGAAAATGGTAAAGAATCTGGAGCATTTCTCGGGAACATTAAATCCCTTGACATTAAGGGATGTGACTCTAATGTTAGCCATTAGGAAGCAACATCACCACCCTCAGAGGGAGGAACCCGAGAAAGGCATGTATAGGCGCAGGGGAGACCGACCCAGGAAAAAGGGCAAAAATAGATTTTAACCAGAATTCTAGAACCAAACAAAAGGGCCCATAAAACTCAGGCCAATACCAAACAAAAAGCTGAGATGCAACTGCGAAGGCCAGACTATGGTAGAAAAAGGCCAGTGATCCCAGGGGGCGCGAAGGGATACCAACACATTTTAACCAACGCATATACGAAGAAGAAAATTAACATTGTAGTGGAGACGTCACAGGAACAAGACATCACATTAACAAATTGAGCAGAGTGGAATGGGGTCACGACACACTCTACCAATTGTGCGCCGCCAGCCCACATCCCACCCGCCCAAGCAGTAAAAACCAGCCATAGGGGACAAAAGATTGTAAACGGGAATTCACAGCAAAGATAATGAAGTGATATAAAGAAACTGTCATCCTAAGAGTTGGTCAAAATATGAAAAACTAAGGGCTCAAAGACGCTATCAAAAAGCAATAACAAGAAAAACAGGGCTGTACAAGCAAGATTGCAAACATAGAACCTGTCCTTCAGAGCCGAAAACACTGGGGTCAGCGGTGCGGAGGCCTCTTAGGTGGAGAGGATTCCGGACTGCTCGGACCCTGTCTGGGTCTTTGGGGTTTCGGTGGTGCAGCAGTTGGGGGACGACTCCGTCGATCGCCAGGCAGACCCTGAAGTGGGGGAAGTTCCATTTGCAGCATGTCCTCCCAGTCCGGCAAAGTCATGTCAGGGAGATTCAGGGTGGCTAAGAAGGCCGGGAGTTCGGATGGTGACCACAGCGACACAGCCTTGTCCCTATATCGGACCTGAATGGAAAAGGGGAAACCCTAGCGATAGGGAATACCTCTCTCCTGTAGGACTTCCAGCAGAGGTTTGACAGAAGCTCGAAGGCGTAGTGTCCGTCTGGAAAGGTCAGGGAACAGACCGAGCTGCATACCATTGTACTCAACACTTTGCATGAGACGCACCTTCCGCATTATCTCCTCTTTAAGTGTATATCGGTGTATCCTGCAGAATGCAGATTATATCTCTAGGCCTTGTGGGGTCTTGACTTTGCAGGTGGAGAGCCCTATGTGCTCGGTCAAACTCAATACCAGTATCTTCCGGCCTGCCCAAAATATAGTTGAATGCTCTTGTGAGGGTGGGGATAAGCTCGCCTGCTTTGATGATCTCCGACATACCCCTTATTCTGATGTTGTTCCTTCTGCTATGGTTCTCCAGATCGTCCATATGATTTACCAAGTGAACAAAATGCTCCTGTTGCTCCGCCACAGAAGCTTGAAGGGTAGTGAGAGCTGAACTTGTAGATGTTTGAGCATTTTCCACCTGTAGCATCCACTCCTGGAGAGCAGAGACATCCGCCTGTACAGGAACCAATTCCTTTCTCCAAGATTGTCGTAAATCGTGAGCCATCTGTTGGGTGTCAGCCTTGGAGGGAATTCGGGATAGGAGTGCCCTAAGCTCCAGGTGAGCAGCCAGAATATGGAGAGCCTCTTCAGGAGGGAGCAACCCCGGAGTCTGAGCAGTGGCACATGAGTCGCTCAAACCAGACGAAGGCACCCCGTGCATAGTGGGGGGACCAGAGGCCTGTTCTGCGGGGCCACCACCCCATGTTGGCGAGTTCGGGCTATTCCTCCAGGGTGAGGGATGGCGGCACGGTGCCGGGGCTATATTGGTGTCCACTCTGTCATAATCAGGTGAGGAATCAGAGAGAGCCGTGACCAAAGCACTCGGATGGGAGGGAACCACATTGGGTTTTGGCTGTTGGGGTCCAGGACTGGATTGTGGACCGGCACAGTCAGCTCTGGGTCTGTTTTGAGGAGATCCAGAAAAAATGTACACTGTTGCCCCCACATCCCCAGGTAAACATGGGGAGCAAGTGTGAGAGGGAGCTGAGGACTTCATATAAACGGTGAGGATAGCACCAGGGGTATCACCCAGAGGCTCTGCAGCCCATTGCCCAGGGGAGGCAGAAAGTATAGCACCGCTGGGCTCCTTTATAGAGGAAAGGGAGCCGGGACCTGCTGCTGGCAGATGAGATGGATCATCAGTCCCCCTGCATCCTACTGAGGCCTGCGCCCCCCTCCCCCTTCACCGCCCGAGTGACCAGAGGGGCCGAGGATCGAGTTCCTGACATCACAGAGCTAGGATAGGAGGCATACTGGTGAGCTCCTGGAGTGCGAACCTCCATTATTCGTTGGTCGCAGAGTTAAGCAGCCATTGCCGTGGAGGCGGCGCTTGCCGTATCTCCTTCACTCTCCGCTGCTCGTCGGGAGGTGCCGGCAACGGGGAGGCAGGAGGTAATGCCGGGATCACTGGCAGTACGCGCGGGCTGTTGCGTGGTCTCGCCGGCTGTGCAGTGTTCTCTGCAGCCTGCTGCCCAAGAGCGAGGGGATGCTGATGCTTTCGGCCACGCTCGGGACTTGGCGGGCAAGATGGCCTGAGGAAGCGCGGGAGTTCATCCGGCAGCTCCGATAGTGGGGCCAAAAAATTAGAGATGGCTAAGTCGCCTGTAGCAGGGGTCTTGGGCACCTTAGAGGCCTTTTTGGAGTGTCAGCTTCCCATTTTGAGAGCTGGAAAGGCTGGAGTCAGACGCTCCTGTCGAGCACAGCTAGCCACGCCCCCATTCACAAAATTTTGAAAAGTTCAAGGGAGCCGAATACTTTCGCAAGGCACTGTATGTGCTGTATTTATTATCTGTGTGGTTTAGACAAACCTACAAAGTTATCTTAACTCAGAGAGCACCCGTAATGATCCGTAAAATACAAGAACAGTCTATAGCAAAGATCAAACTGGACCCCACACGGTGGGAGGTTTGCAGTGCAGTTTCTCTGAAAGTCCAAGCCCTGCACAGGTGTGTGTCACCTGATAGCAAAGTTAATCATACTAAGAGAGCCGCACAGAAGAAAGATCCCACTGCTATAGCTGTAATGTACCTGATGTCTTGGATCTGTTAGGGTTAGAGTAGTTTTCAAACATGAGATCCATATTGTGCTGGTTTGGCCTCTGTTTGGCTGGTTTACATCTGAAAAGTATAGAATAGCACAGGAGCATACGCTTTTCTATACAATGTCATTCAGAAGACAACATATGTTATGGAGATAGAAAGAGTGCAAAGACGAGCAACCAAACTAAGAAGGGAAATGAGGCATCTTAGTTATGAGGAAAGGTTAAAATAGTTAAACTTTTTTAGTCTTTAGAAAAAATGGCTCTGGAGAGATATGATTAATTTATAGAAGTATATAAATGGCCCTTACAAAAAGTATGGTGAAAAGCGATTTCATGTAAAGGCCCCTCAAAAGACAAAGGGGATATTCCCTCCATCTGGAGAATAAAGGATTCACTCTCCAGAGGAGAAAAGCCTTCTTCACTATGACCACTGTAAATCTATGGAATAGCTGCCTGAGGAGCTGGTCACAGCAGAAACAGTTGAGGGTTTCAAGAAAGGCTTAGATAACCACCTACTACTAAATATTATTCATACTTATGTAGCTGTATAAAACACCTGGATCTAGTCTGATGGCAATTTTGGGAGCAGAAATTAAATATTCATTTAGGGCAGATCGTTTCTTGCTTTATGGGATCCAAGTTTTCATCTGTAGGGGAAACTAAGCTTAAAAACTCCTTATCTCCCTCTCTTCACCCACGTTTTCCCCACCCTTGATGGAACTTGATGGACATATGTCTTTTATCAACCGTACTAACTATGTAATATGCTATATCTTCTTTTACAATGGGACCATGGGTGATAGATGCCACTTCTTGGCTTCAACAGAGGCATCCGTTTAATGTATATGGCCTGGTGTGTGAGATAAATGGAAGCCAGAAACTTTGTGTACGATAGTGCAGACTCCTGCGCTGTTCTATACTCCTCTTGAACGAGGACACTTGTGGCCTACATCAGGCCATTTAGTCCTTAAGTTACATTTAACATATATGTCAGGAGCTTTCCCAGCGTACAAGCTAAATTTACACTGGAATCGTGGTGTGTACCAAGTCTAACAAACTCTTATTTTTCTGCCAATAAAATGTGTTCAGAGCAGCTGGAGAGGATCGACAAGGGCTTGAACCAAATTAATCAGGACATGAGAGAAGCAGAGAAGAATCTGACGGATATGGGGAAATGCTGTGGACTGTGCTCCTGTGACAGGTGGGTTCTCAGTTTATAGGACACTGAATTATACATTCTATGCTTGTGATTCCGACAATGGATGTTGAGAGCTGCACCCAGGGCCGGGACGACGGGTAGGCAGAGGTAGGCGATCGCCTAGGGCGCCTACCTCTGCCTGTCACGAAGGGGCGTAGGCAGGGGCCCGAACCTCGCCGGGCTCCAGGCCGCTGCCGTGAGCCTGGAACGCCGGCGGTCTCCTTAGCTGTATGTGCGTCTGCTGGACGCACATACAGCTGAGGGCTTCTGGCGGAGCAGAGAGCAAGCACCCCCCTGCTCCACAGACAGTGTCGGACTGGCTCTCCAGAGGATCGCTGGATCCTCCGGTAAACCACGGGTCCGACACAGCTGGGCAGCGCCGCGATGAAGTGAGGTCATCACGACTCTGCCTCTCCTCAGACGCACAGCCGTCATAGACTGTGCACCCGAGGAGCGTCCCGGAGCTGGAGGCATGGCCTGAAGAGGAGCGCGCGGCCCGGAAGCAGGTAAGGTGAGTATTAATGTTATTATTTTTACCTGCCTGAGTGCCCCTATATACCTGCCTGAGAGTGCCCCTAGCTATATACCTGCCTGAGAGTGCCCCTATATACCTGCCTGAGAGTGCCCCTGTATACCTGCCTGAGAGTGCCCCTATATACCTGCCTGAGAGTGCCCCTATATACCTGCCTGAGAGTGCCCCTATATACCTGCCTGAGAGTGCCCCTAGCTATATACCTGCCTGAGAGTGCCCCAATATACCTGCCTGAGTGCCCCTATATACCTGCCTGAGAGTGCCCCTGTATACCTGCCTGAGAGTGCCCCTAGCTATATACCTGCCTGAGAGTGCCCCTAGCTATATACCTGCCTGAGAGTGCCCCTGTATACCTGCCAGTGAGTGCCACTATATCTATATACCTGCCTGAGTGTGCCCCTATATACCTGCCTGAGTGTGCCCCTATATACCTGCCTGAGAGTGCCCCTAGCTATATACCTGCCTGAGTGCCCCTAGCTATATACCTGCCTGAGAGTGCCCCTAGCTATATACCTGCCTGAGAGTGCCCCTAGCTATATACCTGCCTGAGAGTGCCCCTAGCTATATACCTGCCTGAGAGTGCCCCTATATACCTGCCTGAGAGGACCCCTAGCTATATACCTGCCTGAGAGTGCCCCTGGCTATATACCTGTCTGAGAGTGTTCCCAGCTATATACCTGCCTGAGAGTGCCCCTATATACCTGCCTGAGAGTGCCCCTAGCTATATACCTGCCTGAGAGTGCCAATAAAAATACCTGCCTGAGTGCCCCTATATACCTGCCTGAAAGTGCCCCTATATCTATATACCTGCCTGAAAGTGCCCCTATATCTATATACCTGCCTGAGAGTGCCCATATATCTATATACCTGCCCGAGTGCCGCTATATCTATATACCTGCCTGAGAGTGCCGCTATATTTATTTACCTGCCTGAGTGACCCTATATCTATATACCTGCCTGAAAGTGACCTTATATCAATATACCTGCCTGAGTGACCCTATATTTATATAACTGCCTGTCTAAGGGGACAATATATATATACCTGCCTGACTGAGAGGGCATATCTATATATCTGCCTAACTGATGGGGACCTATTTATACCTGCCTAATTGAGGGGACATATATACCTGTCTAACTGCAGGGACCTATATAGCTTCCTATCTGAGGGGACGTATATACCTGTCTGACTGAGGGGATTATATACCTATAAGTAAGGAGTTGCTGGGAATGTGAGGATTCTAAGATATTTGTGTCCCAATCTGCAGGGACGAGTATTGGCCGGGAGAAATCAGCATGAAGGTGTGAACCGGATGGAGAAGAAAAGGGAAAGTGAACGACGCTGATCAGAAAAGACGTCTCCGGTGAGTCACTAAATGTAACTGCAGAGTAATCACTTATATGTCTGCAGAGTCTACATACAACTAGTATCTACCACTATATGGTCACTGTATGGCGGTGGTATATGTAATCAGAGCCTGTGTACAGCTGATAGTCACATGTGGGGGTTGCGTTCGGTCAGGGTCTGGCCTGGATTATTTGGTCCTTAAGTAGTAATAGTTTTGGGTCGTGGTTTTGTAGGACTGTTTTTAGTAACAATCATGCGTCTGGTAGATTTGCTTCATGTATCGGTGGATTATTTGGTGACTGTTATTTAGGGGTATTACACTGTCATACGGAAGGGAGCGGTTTTGAAAATGCAAATTTGTCAGGGCTGATTTTCATTGTGCAGTGACTGCTGAGGAGATGGACGGGAGCTATGTGGAATATGCAGAAAGTTAGTGACAGGACCTGGCGCAGGGGCGAGAGGAATTAGTGTGGGGGGGGGTGCAATTTTTTTGGGAGCGAGGGGGGCGCCATTGGCTGTACTTGCCTAGGGCACCAAAATGCTTTGTCCCGGCCCTGGCTGCATCTTCCTCCTCCTAGAACAGACAGTGAATGTAATACCCAAACCAAACTCAAAGAGGGAAATCTTCCTGTGCCAAAGTAAAAATAGCTCTAAGCTGTTGAGCATATGCACTGCAAAGCCTAGGGACCTGTTTGAGCAGAGTGCCCAAATATTACCATGATGTGATTGGGACAAAGCTTCAATGCCAGCCCCAGCTGTCAACGTTGCTCATACTCCAAAGAGCAGACAAAACTTTGTCATATAGCAAAATGTCCATGTTATTCCATAGGACCCTCTGAGCTGTCGTCATAAATTATAGGTATTGTGTCAGAAGATTCAGGCTGTTCTGAATGTTCCCACCATAGACTTTAATGACTTATCAATAGAATGCACCATCAAAGTGTGGTAGGTATAGGACCCACCTCTGGGACCAGCACTTATCTCCAGAACAGGCCCCCAAAAGTAGTTGCTCAGAACAGAGCTTGTGCACAACTCTCCATTCTGTTCTATGGGAATTCCCAGTACAGGTGAGCGATGTTTTCTGTACTCAGAACTCCCATAGAACAGAATGGAGAGTCGTTTGTAAGCCCGACCAGATCTCCATTCTAAGCCTATACTTTCAAGGGGCCCGTTCCAGAGATATCAGACTTTGATGGCATATCCTATCAATCTTGGGGGCCGCCAGTGGAGATGATTCTTGGGGCCCACTAGGGGAGTTGATTCTTGGGGCCCTCCAGTGGAGTTGATTCTTGGGGCCCACCAATGAAGTTGATTGTTGGGGCCAACTAGGTAGTTAGAGTTGATTGTTGGGGCCCACAATTGGAGTTGATTCTTGAAGCCGACCAGTGGAGTTCATACTTGGGGCCCACCAGTGAAGTTGATTCCTGGGGCCTTCCCTATAGCTAATGTAAATGACTACACATACTGTACATGATTATTGCTCTCTACAAGACAAAAGGATCCCCAATTAGAACTTGACGTGAAAAGATGGGAAAGACAACTTTGGCTTTTTTCCTGACTAGACGCTATGGACTGTGTTGGCTGGAGACAACTTATTCAGGGTTAAAATGATTTGGTTCATAGAACAGATGCTGTATGTATTGAGGATGATGTTGCATCTAAAGCCTGAGATCCCATGGTCCTGCAGCCACAAGGGGATGAAATTGCAGCTGCCAATTCCTGAATGAGTTTGCAAGTGATACCACCATTTCTTGTACTGCCGTTGACTGCTGCAGCTTCACACCCTCGTGAATGCCGGGCCATAGGACCCAATCACAGAGTTGCTTGTTATGGCCACAATTTTATTTGCAATTCCTCAGGTTAATGAACAGTACAACGTACAGAGCAGCCTGGGGCAAATCTAATGATGACGTCGTCTCTACTCAGCCTTCTCACGTTGCTGATGAAAGAGAAAGGATGATGATGAGCGGAAGTTATATCCGGAGGTAAAACATTTTAAAATCTGAGAAAACTTATCTGTCAACCTCCAGCCAGTCATACTTTCCCATCATAGTCACCATTACTGTGGCTGATCCATGCTACAGTCCATAATAAGGATTCACCCAGCTCCAGTGATGTACAGATGGGGTTTTCTTCTGCTGAACCTCATGGACTTTCTGGAACCTTATATAACCTGGGTCAACTGTAGGATCCTATGCTGCGCCAATAGACCTTTGTGTTTAGTTAGCTAAACTGCAATAATCTGATGGCAAAAAACCTTAGGTGGTACCTTTAACTCTTGTAAGGGGTTCAATAGGAGCGTGAACACTCCCTGGATACAGCCATACAGCAGTGACAAAATACCTGTCGGATTCTGATTAAAGAATCCTATCGGTATTTTATTAGGTTAGGGGAACGGGTTCTGGCCGCAGTTTGTGGATTTGACCATCCCCCTTTACCATTGAATAGCACATTTTCCACCCTAAAAAGAATGCGCATGTTCCAAGTTTTTTTTACGGTTTTCGGATTCGACATCTGACCGTCAGAAAATCGGAGCTGTGTAGACTACAGCTTGTATTTTCTATTGAAGTCTATGAGGATGGTTGACAGATAGTTTTCAGATCTGAAAAATGTAAACAAACTGATATTCCTTTACTGTAGGGTAACAAAGGATTCCCGGGAAGAAGAAATGGAGGAAAACCTTAATCAAGTTGGCAGCATCCTGGGCAATCTCCGTAGCATGGCGCTGGATGTTGGGAATGAAATCGATATCCAGAACAAACAAGTTGAAAAAAATCATGGAGAAGGTATGATGGAGATATTTTGAACAAATCGTTAATATGGGTCAAGGTTCCTTTACTTTAGGGTCTCTCTAAAAATTCTTTATCTCCATTCCAGGTTACAGTGAATCAAGATCGAATACAGGACGCAAATACAAAGGCCAAAAAGATTCTGAAGAGTGTGTGATACGTTTCTCCATTATGTGGCTTCTGCTCGGAACCATCTTCTCGAGAATTCTGGAGAGTCCTGTGAGAGTCATTGTATCTCAACCCTGTTAAAAAAAATTCTTGGAGCACAAGCTTTATAATGTAGAAGTCCATTGACTCACCAAAAAGGAACCCTACCGGTGTATAGTAACATCTTTGCCCCCTTCTTATTCTGACACCATAATTGTGTAACGTGGACAATATGTTCTATCATTAATGGAGTTTTCAACTTACAAAATACCCAAATCTAAAATTAACTAAACAAGTGCACTTTGAGGGCTGCCCTAAATCCTACATCATAGGGGTGGACACCAACTTCTAACTTTTTGAAGGTTCTTTAAATATATCTCATCTTTCTCTAACATCAGAATGGAGAAACTCTTCTCTCTATTGATTTCACATCATAGCTTGGTGTGGATGTGTGTAGACAGTAGACTGTAGGTACTCTAATTTATTTGTATAGCACCAACATATTCTGCAGTGCTGCACAAAGATTTTGAGCACTCACATTAATCCCTGTCCCTATTGGAGCTCACAACCCAAATTCAAGTTAACCTATCAGTGTGCTTTTGAAAGGAAATGGGACAATCCAGATTAACATACAATCTTCATGCAGATGTTGTTCAAGGTAGGATTTGATCCCAGGACACTGCACATCATAACAACCACTGAGCCACACTCCTAGCTCCTGGGGGTCCCTTTTTATTTCTGGTGGGGTAGAGGGATCCTGGCACAGATTTGGCCAAGGAGCCATATAATCTATTCAGACCTTGTGCAAGAGATTTCTAGCTTTGGTGCCTTGAAATTGCCTTCATCCCCTTGGCCTCACACCCGAGCTCCTTCCTGATTCTGAGGCTCTGCCACATTGGTTCTTGATTACAATGTGTCTTTTCTTGCTCGTGCCTTGTGTGTGTATGTGATCTAACTATGTCTGCTTAGGAGGTGCATGTACTTTTTTGCATTACAGTTGTCACGTACTGGATTTGTAAGGATTGTGGAGTATTTTTTCTATTCAAGCACAGTAAAGTGGTGATGCTCTGAAATTGTAGTCATGGTATTCATTTCTACAATACTTACGAAAAAAAACACATACAAAAAATAGGACATTACTTACTCAAAAAAAAACTGCAATTTTTGGGGCATATTCACAGCTCAAAGGCTGGATTAGACTGAACCCAGCAGCAGTCAGCTCTGGCCTATATGCTACCTGGTCTGGCACTCGCGTGTGCGGTCCTCCGCGGGGGGGGCATACCTTATGTGACAGGTTCTAGTTTACTACAGGATTGGGGTTTTTGAGCCCCTTAGAGGAACATGCACACTTCTACTTTTCACTGCATCAATCTTTCTTACTATAAGACAGTATACATCACTAATAAGGCCTTATTATTATTATACGTACACTCAAGGCACTTTATTAGGTACACCTGTCCAACTGCCGTTACAACCTTAATTTCTAATCAGCCAATTCATGGCGGCAACTCAGTGCTTAAGGCATGTAGGACATGGTCAAGACAATCTCCTGCAGTTCAAACCGAGCATCAGTATGGGGGAGAGAAGGATGTTTAGTGCCTTTGAACGTGGCATGGTGTTGGTGCCGAGGCTTGGCTGAGTATTTCAGAAAACTGCTGATCTCCTGGGATTTTCACGCACAACCATCTCTAGGGTTACAGAGAATGTCCGAAAAAGAAAAAACATCCAGGTGAGCGGCATTTCCATGGTGGGCGGATAATGCCTTGTTTGATGCCAGAGGTCAAAGGGAATGGGCAGACTGGTTCGAGCTGATAGAAGCAACAGTGACTCAAATAGCCACCCGTTACAACCAAGGTAGGCAGAAGAGCATCTCTGAACGCACAGTACGGCCAACTTTGAGGCAGATGGGCTACAGCAGCAGAAGACCACACCGGGTGCCATCCTTTCAGCTAAGAACAGGAAACTGAGGCTCCAATTTGCCAAGCTCCTCGAAATTGGACATTTAGAAGATTGGAAAAAACGTTGCCTGGTCTGATGAGTCTCGATTTCTGCTGCGACATTCGGATGGTAGGGTCAGAATTTGGCGTCAACAAAATGAAAGCATGGATCCATCCTGCCTTGTATCAACGGTTCAGGCTGGTGGTGGTCGTGTCATGGTGTGGGGAATATTTTCTTGGCACTCTTTGGGCCCCTTGGTACCAATTGAGCATCGTTGCAACACCTTGTTGAATCTATGCCACGAAGAATTGAGGCAGTTCTGAAGGCAAAAGGGGGTCCAACCCGTTACTAGCATGGTGTAC
Organism: Phyllomedusa bahiana; assembly: GCA_025379985.1. Lineage (NCBI taxonomy): Eukaryota > Metazoa > Chordata > Amphibia > Anura > Hylidae > Phyllomedusa > Phyllomedusa bahiana. Next base: position 68,932 of record JAODAL010002944.1, read on the forward strand.
CTAATAAAGTGGCCGGTGAGTGTATAATGTTATTTGTGACCCTAGTGACTTCTCCAGATGGGGCTTCTTTTTGCTGGACCTTTGGAATCCATTGTTCTGTCAGAGCCTTGGCCTACCACAGGGTCCTCTGGCACTCTAGAGGGCCAGTCAAACCCAAGTTGACTCTAGATGTAATAAAAATCATAGGTTTCCCTATCCCCTACTGATTTCAACGCCGAATAGAGCACACATATGTATTCACCTCACTGCCAGAACTTACTTGATGTAAGTAAAGACTCCAGCCACTAAACCCCCATTGATGTGATCCTTTGCTGTGGAAATTATAGAAGTGGAAAGCCAAGAGTCCCATTGTGCTATAGGTCCTGAGCACACTCATTCTTAAAAAAGTGGGTTCTCCAGCACAAAATGCGGCTCTGGGCTACTTTGTTAGGAACATGAGGACTTTTAACACCTTCCTGGTCATAATAATATGGGTCTTTGTTTTTTTACTCCTTGCCATAACTTTTTTATTGTTCCATCTACATAGGCATATGAAGGCTTTTATTTTGTTGGACAATATGTATTTTTAATGTAATTTACCGTACCATAGAATATACTGGTGAACCATAAAAAAAAATTCTAAAATGTGGGGTGAAATGTGAAAAAAACGTATTTGCAGCATGTTTGTGGAGGTTTCGTTTTTACAGTGTACACTTTTCGGTAAAAGTGATGTATTCTCTGTATTCTGCAGGTTGATATGATTCCAGCAATACCAAATATAAAGAGTTTTTGTTATGTTTCAGTACCATAAAAAAATGAAAACTTTTCCATTTCTTTAATTTGCGCTACAGCGGCATTTTCTGCTACCAATAACTTTTTTGTTCTTCCACCTATGGACCTGAGTGAGGGTGCAGTTTTTTTTATTTTTTATTTCCAAACCGGCGAAAAGGGGTAATTTGAACTTTTATTACTTTTTATTAATTTGTATACTGTCAAACTTTTTTTCTTTTTTACTTTAACATTAAAGGGGTTGTCTCACTACAAGGATTGCTTTTTATATTAAAGATCTTTCAAAAACAAATCACTTTGCAATATATGTCCATTAACAGTGTCCTACCTATTCCTAGATATCCCCTCTTGTATGGGCTGCATCAGCTCCTCAGGTCACTATAGCTACAGACCTGTTTGATCTCTCCTGATAGGCTGCCAGCGCTGGTCGCTATAGCTACAGACCCGTTCGATTTCTCCTGATTGGTTTCCAGCGATGGTCGCTATAGCTAGAAACCTGCTCGATCTCTCCTGATAGGCTGCCAGCACTGGTCGCTATAGCTACAGACCTGCTTGATCTCTCCTGATAGGCTGCCAGTGCTGATCGCTATAGCTACAGACCTGCTTGATCTCTCCTGATAGGCTGCCAGCGTTGATCGCCATAGCTACAGACCTGCTCGATCTCTCCTGATAGGCTGCCAGCGCTAGTCGCTATAGCGACAGACCTGTTCGATCTCTCCTGGTAGGCTGCCAGCGCTGATCGCTATAGCAATCGACCTGTTCAATCTCTCCTGATAGACTACCAGCACTGGTCGCTAGAGCTACAGATCTGTTCGATCTCTACTGATAGGCTGCCAGTGCCGGTCTAGCTACAGAACTGGTGTCCTCAGCAGCTCGTCACTGCAGGACAGTAGTAGCCAGTTAACACACTGCTGGATTCAAAAATGAAACTGAGAAAACAGGACTGAGGGAAGATGAATCCATGTAGTGAGACAGCCCCTTTAAGTCCCCCTAGGGAACATGACCACTAGGGAGCGTGATTGTCTGTAGATGCTTCTGCTTTGTATAAACAATGCAGAATGGGGTACAAAGATGGCAGAACTATTAATTCTGCTTGGGGCAGGAAGTATTAGAAAGGTAAACATGGCAGCTATGGAAGCCATAGGAATTTAGCGACACCAGTACGCCCTGTGTTGGTAAGGGGTTCATAAAAAGGGAACAAGGATACAATATCTGTAGTTGTGTCTATCCTATATTTTGCAGATATTCCGGTTTTGTAGAACAAATAACAAATTACCTTAAACAGACGACAGTGACAATTGGCAAACATATAATAGCTTTTAATGGAACATCATTCTCTACAGGACTTGCTGAATTGGCTGCAGTGCTCATCACAGTCACTTCTTGTGGGGTACACATGCCACGACAATGTTATACATGGCCAGGAGGCCCCCTGTAATGGAGAGAGACTTATTGGCATACTGCAAGCATCGCATGATATTCCAGACCCTGCGTCCTCAGCTCATCACTATCGCATTGTTGGTAGTTGGCTACATGCTGACAATCATAGCTGCAAGTTTTACTTCAACATCAACATATGGAGCTTTAGCAGAACCTACAGCATATTGGGCTGGTTCACATGGGGTTCTTGCAAGCACCAGTTTCGGCAGCTGTGTTGCATTCTCCATGCCTTTGGTTATGTCATGGCATTGGATATTGTGCACTAAAAGTCATTGGGCCTTATGTATGAAAACTGTCTGGCAGTAAGACTGTCCTTGTTGCCCATAAGCGACCAATCAGAGCTGAGCTTTCATCTTTCCAGAGCTCTATATGAAATGAAAGCTGAGCTCTAATTGGTTGCTATGGGCTCTGATTGGTTGCTATGGACTCTGGTTGCTATGGACTCTGATTGGTTGCTATGGAATCTGGTCGCTATGGGCTCTGACTGGTCGCTATGGGCTCTGTTTGTTTGCTAGGAGCTCTGATTGGTTGCTATGGGCTCTGACTGGTCGCTATGGGCTCTGATTGGTCGCTATGGGCTCTGATTGGTCGCTATGGGCAACAAAGACAGTCTTACTGCTAGACAGTTTTCATACATAAGGCCCAATGTGTTGCCCCAGTGTCTTTATTTTCCTACCTCTGTGGATCATTCAATAAGATTTTAAAACTACAGACCTCCCAAGTGTCTCTCGTTTGGAGGAAGAGTCCCTATTTTTTACCTGAATCCCCCTGTCCCTCTTTCTTCTTTAACATCTCTCTTTTTGGCTATGACAATGCACTTGCATCAATAAACATGTGATGTTGTCTCCAAAAATGCATTTCTCTGGTTCCTAGCTTCATATTAGGCTACAAGTCATATATTATTTAATCATTTAGTGAAATTTGAACCATAAAATATCTTTATTTGGATGATTTTGTACTCAATTTTAATTGAAAAATGACTGAAGCATAAAGATTTACACTAAAAAATTCTAAATTTTTTTTCCAATGAAACCACAAATGACCCTCTTTGACCATCCAAAAAAGAAGGTATGCTAAGAGCCATCAAATGCAATCTCCCGTTATCTAGGTCAGAGGCACTCTCTGCCATGTGAGGGACAGGAAGCATAGGTGGGGCAAATATCCAAAATTCATGACATTTACCCCTTCCCCCCTCCTGAGGGCACTATCCAGGAGGCATTAAGAAACTGCATTGTAGGTGTCCTTCTTTATTTCAGTGTGGTGTGAATGTATCCTCTGAGGACTCTCCAATGTTAATACACAATTTGGTCAAAAGTATTCTGGACACCTGACCACCATGCTTGTTGGACTTCCCAATCCAAAACCATGGCAATAATTTGGACCTATCACATTGTCCACTCCTCTGGGAAGGCCTTCCATAAGATTATTGAGTGTGTATGTGTAAATTTGTGCCCATTCAGCCATGAGAGCATTTTTGAGGTTAGGTGTTGGGGTTAGGCAAGCTCACAAACAGTGTTCAAATATATCCCTATGGTGATAGATGGGGAGAAGATCAGGACTATTGAAGGACACTGACGTTTAGGAAAGAATGAAAAAAGCTTCCCAAGTAAGAGTAGAGTTGTGAGTATTTCCAAGGGCTGCAGCTGCTTGCTCTGACCATTGACCCCCTTCAATGTTAGCTTGTCTCAATGATCTAAAAAGTTTTTAAAAACTGTACATACTAAATGTACTAATACATTAACCAATGGCTGGTAAATTCCATTGAAGGTTACTGTCCTTCACACTAGTCCTGTCCTATATTAGCCATTGCTTATAATTTGTGACTGTTGTATACCTGCGATGGTGATGCCCATTGTGATTCGGTAGAGGATGAAATCTCCTGAGCCTCCTTTCAGGTGGACTGGTAAGTCATTGTCAGCCTGGAAAAGGCAAGAAAACCTTTCAGTGTAATAGAACTATACATCAATTATGGGATGTTTTACTCAGACAGCTTTATGGCATGATCTCTTTCTGCTTGGTGACACCAACTATGTCTACTTAGCAGCATCATCATTATCTACTTGGTGTGCACCATCTCTTTCTACTTGGTGGCACCGTCTCTGTGCAAAGATGATGCTACTAAGTACACAAAGACAATGCCTCCAAGTAGACAGGGATGATGATGCTTAAAAGTATTATCTTTGTCTTCTTTTGGCATCATGTCCCCAAAAATGCATTTCTCTGGTTCTTAACTTCATATTAGGCTACAAGTTATATATTATTTAATAATTTAGTGAAATTTGGACCATAAAAATATCTTTATTTGGACGATTTCATACTCAATTTTAATAAAAAAAATGACTGAAGCATAAAGATATATACTAAAAAATTCTACTTTTTTTTTTTCAATGAACCACATATGTCCCTCTTTGACCATCCAAAAAGTTGGCACTTTTACTTGCTGGCACCATGTCTGTTTACTTAGAATCATTACCTCTGTCTACTTAGTAGCATCATGTCTGTCTACTTGGAGGTACCATGTCTGTCTACTTCAAAGCATCCTCTGTATCTACTTGGTGGCACCATCTCTGTCTCCTTAGAAGCATCCTCTGTATTTACTAGATACCAAGGATGCTTCTAAGTACACAGAAATGGTGCCACCAAGTAGATGCAGAGGATGCGTCTAAGTAGATAAACATAGTACCTTACATGGTACCTGATATCTACTTAGTGGTACAATGTCTGTCTATTTAGACGCATACTCTGTATCTACTTGGTGGTACCATGTCTGTCTGCTTTCAAGCATACTCTGTATCTGCTTGGTGGTACCATGTCAAAAACAAGTCACTTTGCAATATATGTCCATTAACAGTGTCCTACCTATTCCTAGATATCCCCTCTTGTATGGGCTGCATCAGCTCCTCAGGTCGCTATAGCTACAGACCTGTTTGATCTCTTCTGATAGGCTGCCAACACTGGTTGCTATAGCTACAGACCTGGCTTCTACTGCCAGGTGTCTAGTAGAAGCCAGTAAACACGCATCTGAATTCAAAGTGAAACCAAGAAAACAGGACTGAGGTAAGATGAATCAATGTAGTGAGACAACCCCTTTAAAGTCCATGGGGATGGTTGCTTGTCGGTTTTCAAAACGGTCTAAAAAAACGGCCAACAACCCTTGCCATGGGGACAAGCCCTTACTGTATAATGAGAAAACAGAACTACTTGTAGAAATTGTGGAGAACCACCTGAAATATTTTCTGTTTCGCCAGGACCCGGTTTTGCATCTGTACACGGCTGGATGTGGAGAAAGCTCTTGAGATCCTCTGCCCCAAAACCTGTAAAGTGTCCAGAGAAAGTTATCAGTTACTTTGGATTATCAAAGTTTATAAAATACAAATCATATATTCAAGCACTTGTGCCGTTTGCTGCTGTACATTCAAATTGTGAAAACTAGTTAACAACATTTTCTTAATCTTATCTGTGCTGACATCTGATCACTTGAAGTTACAGGCCCAAAGCCTGAGGCTGCACTGCTGCAAATTCTCCTTTTCAAAACTGAGAACTAACACTGAAATAAGTTTCCTCTTGGATGAGATCCTAAATGAATGTGGTTGGAAAACCTGCTGCAATCAGAGCTGAAGGTTACCGAGGGGACATCTCACCTGTGAAAACCAAACCTCAGGTTTAAAGGTGACCATAGACCCATAGACATATGCATTACCCTCTTCATTGATCTCTATTGTTTTGTGTTTTTTTTTAAATAAAGTTTTTATTTGTGGAAACAAAGTCAAAACATTTGCAATTATCGATCACAGTGTGTCATCATAGGAATCATACATTAATTACATAAATTACATAACACAGATTTTTAGTATTCTTCCCAATCCACTTTGTTCCCCCCTTTTTCTTTTTTGATTGTAATACCCCTATGCCCCTTACCCAACCCACAATACCAACTTCCCAAACAGACGGTACCTCACTCCTGTAGTCGCTAAGTCCCTACGTCTTAATTCCCTAATGTGCCTCTTAGACTTTCCAGCAGATAATGTTCCGTGTATTTAAATGGATCCATAATAGCCTTGATCTCCTCGTCTCCATATTGAGTGGAAATAAATTGCTTCCACTTTTTAATGAAGTTTTTAGCATCTTTATCTACATTTCTCTCAGCCTCCAGCTTTTCCATATACAAGGCCTGTTTCAGGCTGTCCCTAAGCTCCGATATTTCCGGGACCACCAGGTGGAGCCAGTGTCGCAATATAAATTTTTTCGCCGCCAGTAATGCAACGTGAACCCCCTTTAGAGTCACTAGCGGGCCCTCCCCCTCGCCCTGGTCCAACTCCCTAGTGGTATAGTGAAAAAGTAAACCCTGTGGGTTGTAGGTGACTGAGATGTTCCATACATCTTTTATGTATTGGGCGACCTGTCTCCAAAATCTCTGAATGCTTGTGCATAACCACATACAGTGGTAGAGGTTTGCCTTTTCCAGGTCACACTTCGGGCAGGCCTGGAGATATTCTGCATTTGCACTCCCAAATGGGATATTAAATGCGTAGATGGCTTTGTTAATTAGCCTAAATAAAACCTCCCTCCATTGCTCGCTGACTACCGCCTGTCGCACTAGGGACAAACCTTTTAGTATTTTCTGCGAAATATCCGGGTCTGGAAGATGGGATTCCCAGCTCTTGAAAAGGACACCCTCCTGGGCTTCGATGTCTTTATTACGGAGTGTCAAGTAGATTCTAGATAGTGTTCCTTTGCCACCTACCCTTTTGCAGAGTTCCATGAACTCACCCGTTTCCCCCAAGGACTGTAGGTTAGTGACTGATGCTCTACAAAAACTTTCTATTTGTTTGTATTGGAGAATATGGTTAGGGCCAAGACCGAATTTACGGTCTAGTTCACTCCATTTAAGCAGAGAGCCGTCCGAGAGAGACAGGACATCCCCCAAGTTTTTGATCCCTTTCTGTTTCCAGCTAGCGAATAGTCTATTTTCTGTCCCTGCCTTGAACACAGGTGTCTCCCAAAGCAGGAAAAATTTCGAGATATACATTGGTCTCTTGAACATTTTCCTAACATGACGCCATGTTGCCAAGGTATCTCTCAAAACCAGACTCTGCCTAATCTCTGTGTTGAGTAGTTTCAACGGAAGGTGTAGAAGTGTAGTTAAGTTAAAAGGGCTAGCAAGTTGAGTCTCCAGAACGGTATATGAAAAATAGATTCGTGTTCTCGAGCCAATCTTGTACATGCCTCCACATAGCTGCCAGGTTGTATAGCCTAATATTCGGGAGTTGGGCTACCCCTTGTAACTTTCCCATCGTGAGCTTTTTGTAGCTAATCCTAGAACGTTTGCCCCTCCATATAAATTTTGCAAAGGCGTTATTCAACTTTTTAACGTCTAAGTGGCGTAGCAAAAGTGGAATGTTCTGCAGGGGATACAGCAGCCTCGCAAAACTGACCATCTTGATCAGCTGGACTCTTCCCATTATGGACAGTGGGAGATCCTTCCACCTTTCTAATTCTGCCAATATTTTCCCTAGCAAGGGGGGGTAATTTAGCTGGTAGGTTAGCGCTCCTCTAATTCCCATCTTGATACCCAAGTAGGTTAGGGTATGAACCACCTCTACTCCCATCATCCTATTAGGGAAAGATCCCCTATGACCCAGGGGTAGTAACTGACATTTGGTTTTGTTAATTTTAAAGCCCGAAAATTTACCGAACCTGGTCAAGATTTCCAGGAGTCCCTCCAAATGGTGAAGGGGGTCCTCCAGAAAGATAAGCATGTCATCAGCAAAACATGTGAGCTTGACCTCTCTCGCCCCGACTCTGATGCCTTTGTAGACGTCTGAGTTCAATAAGTAGACAGCCAATGGTTCCAAGGCTATGTTGAAGAGCATGGGCGAGAGAGGGCATCCCTGTCGCGTACCCTTCTGGATTTCTATTGGAGTTGATATAAAGCCCTGTGTATAGATTCTCGCTTGTGGTGTGTTATACATGGCCGCTAGGTAATGTCTAAAGTTTCCCGTGAAGCCCATCCTATCTAAGACCAGATCTAGCCAGCACCAATTGACATTGTCGAAGGCCTTTTCTGCATCAATCCCCAGTAAGGCCTGCCGTACAAGCCACCTTCAGATTCCTTTCCACTGCATCTGTACATGCCGGAAAAACCGCCCTTATGTTTTTAACCGCCGATCTTCCCTTGTTATGAATCCTAATTGATGCATAACATATTAACCTAGGGCATCAGCCCGATAAGCCTAATGGCCATTACTTGTGATATCAATTTTCACATCTTGATTAAGTAGATGAAATTGGTCTATAAGACTTGGTTGGTGGGGATCCTTTCCTTTTTTGTGAATCACCGTGAAGGTACGCGGTGGGTTTTATCTCCGGAAGGTATCATGGTGTGTCTTTGGATTATTGGTGCTCGGACACACTCACTAATGTGGGTTTCCCTTTGATATCTTCTACCAGGATTTTATAAAAGTCCCCGTTAGCTCATCAGGACCTGGTGCTTTGGGCTCCGGTGGCAAATCTTTAATGGACAGCGGCTATTTCCTTCCTCACTGATGGTGCATTCAATGTCCCTGCCTATCTTCTGCCGTATGGTTTGCGCGGCAATTTGTTAAGGAATTCAGCTCCCCCTTGGGAATTATCACATGGGAGTTGCAGGTATACGTTTTTATAATATTCTGAGGGATGGAATATTAATTTCCTCGGGTCCTTTTCCAATGAACCGTTCCCATCATTGAGGCAAAGAATACCCGCTGCGGCCCCTACTATTCTGGAACCGGGTTTGCTAGGAGTCGGGCTCCCACCGACCTTGTTACCAAATCGGAAACAAAGGGAGTCTCTGGTCAACCCACTGTCCCCTAGGAACGTGCTTCCGAGTCTTTTCTGTTGAAAACTCGAACCTGTTCTTAGCCGAGGTCCAAAAGTGTTTTGATTTTCTTTGCTTGGAGAGGCCTGGAAACGAGGGAAAGCCAGTGTGCTGAGTTGCAGCTGTTGCTTTATCAAGGTTCCCCTCTCATTGCCCTTTTTTTTTGCGGCCCATTTATAGACATTATTCCTGCCTCTTAGCAACAGGCTTTCCGGCATCCCAAAAAAGTGCCGAGTAGCCTCGAGTGGGCTTGTGTTGTCATGAGCATATTTCCCTCACCACCTTTCTTTTTTAGCATGGTCTCTAAATGATCATCAGCCACGCGAATGGCTCTCGGGACGCGCCACAATTGTCTGTACCTTAGGATGAAGATCTTTTTAACACTTAGCACCACTGGGGAGGATCGGATTTATTAGGCTCCCCATTCTCTCTATTGATTCCTTACCTACCCATCAGCGAGAATTTGCCAGGAAATAAACTAAACGGGACCAGGGACAGGTGCAAATGCGAGAAATGTGTAAATGCCGCCTCTTCCGGGTTGAAGTGCCGCCAGAATTGTCAGTCCATGTTCGAATCACAGAGTGCAGCTTTTAGGACTCTGCTTGGGAACTCCCCACCCCCTGTAATTTGTTGGTGCGTTTTTTATCCTCTGTTTCGTTCATCACGCAGTTAAAGTCTTCCCCAATTAAGACACTATTGGTGCTCTCCTTCATAATAGATGTCCCAAGTTGATGGAAGAATGTTTTATCCGGCGCGTTTGGGGCATAAATATTGTACAGCACTAGATTCCCGGCCGGCTGGGCGTTTTCTAGTTGTACGCTAAACAGTTGTCGCCCTTCTGTTCTTTCTCCTGGCCTTCAATTCCTATAGTGTTAGCTATTTTATTAAAGAGTATAAAACTAGCCCTGCTTTTCCCCTGCCACAGAAGGCCGGTTCCCAACACCTCTCTCCCCATAATTTTTTGACGACGAAACTAGATCATTATCCATGAGGTGAGGACTCCTGTAACATGGACTATGATATGGTTTCAACTTCTTAGATATCGTAGCAACATCGTTCTCCTTATGGGGGGTACGTGACCCTTATGGTCCATGTGACTAGATGCCATGATTTGGGCTGTTTGGTTTTATCCCTGCAGGGCAAAACATTCACCCAAAAGTTAGCTTGGGTACCCTAACCTCCCCCCCCCCCAACTTCCCCAACCCCCAGAAGAAAACTAAACAAAGACCACTTTTCCACCTTTCCTTTCCTTTCCATGTCTCTAATGACGTTCCTCTTTTTTCGTGCATATTAGCGTGGAGGCGGAAAAACAGCTTCCTCCTAAATTCTTAACGACAAATATAAAAAGGAACTAACTTCCCTTCCCGTCCTCTTTGGCAAAATAACCTTTCTGCCCTAACCCTTGTCCAACACAATGCCCCTGCTCAATCCTGCAAGAGAACATTTACATATTGACAAGATAGCTAAAGCGCTTCTTCCTCAGCCCGTCCGCCCAATTACTGTTGCCCTCCGAGCAGTGTACTGCCGAGGAACGGCTGTGAGTGGCGGGCAGAAAAAAATCATCCATGCCAAAATAATTAATCAAGGTCCTGTTCAGACCATTAACATATAAGTAAAATCATTGTTTTTCGGTGACCGGAATAGTCCTTGCTGCTTTGCGAGGGGTTCCTCTGTTCTTGTGACTTGCTTTAGTCTTGCTGGTTTGGCGCGGGTTCTCCCTCATTTTTGGCGCTTTTTTCCAGGTGAGTCACTGCCGTCCCTTCTTTTGGTGTTTGTTCGCCAGGGAATTACTCCGCTTCCTCACTGATTGGCAGACAATTGGCGCCCCGCGTTGGAAAATTTTTTGATGGCTGGGAATTGGAGGGGTTGAAGCGTATTTGCCTCTTGACTAGGGCCGTGCATGATGTTGGAGGAACGCCTTTCTCTTCTTTGAGACTTCAATAGAATAGTCTGCAATTATTATGGAAGGTTTGTCTCCCATATAGAGCAGCCGAGGTGAGACGCACTGTTGAGATCGGTATGCTTGAAAACGCCTTGGGCCTGTTTTGCATAGCCAGATACTTCACTATTACAGGACGAACGGCTCGTTGTTTCAGTCCCTCTGTTGAGTCGTTGGTTTTGTTGACCAATCCTTATGACGCCTCTCTCTACTTTTAGAGGTTTCCCCTCTATACCAGAGGCATGCGGGATATATCTTGCGCAGATCTCGTGCAGGTTCTTCTGCTGGATCGATTCACTTAGGCCTATCACTCATAAAATTGTTTCTGCGGAACCTATTTTCTAGGTCGTCGACCTTGTCTTGTTAGGTATTTCTGTTACTTTTGAGCGCACTTTTACAGTGCTCCTGCTCCCCATGATATAGTCTTACAAACTCCATTCCACCCGTTCCTCCCCCCCACAGCTCCACAAATGCTGGCCAGAATATTTTTTCAGGTTCAATTTGTAGAGATGAGACCGCGACGTAACTGCTGCCTTAATGAGGCCCGAAATGGTGGCCTCAAATGAGGCTTTAGGATGTCAGGCGGCAAGCAGCTTGGCCACCGCAAGAACAGCCATGGTTTGCAGCGAGACATGTTAACCCAGGGATAGTTTCTGTCTAGCTCGATTCAGATGCCTGTGGCTTAACCTTGTGTTGCATGTCAGTGTTCTGTGTGATGGCTGGGGCTGTGCCTGGGTGTTGTAGGAGCTTGCTGCTGTACTGGGTCTGGCTAGTACATCAGGGTCCTGACTCTCACCGTCAGAGGTATGGTCTCCCCCTCCTCTGGCTTCAGCCGCCTAGCCGCGCTTGCTGTCACTCGCATCCACTTCTCTTGTGTGAAGCTGCGGAGGATTCCACGCCCTCTTGTGTGGCAAGCGCGCGAGCTCCTTGGCCTTCTCCGGGGTGTTTATCGCTGCGCGCACAGGCTCCCCTGTGCGATGCGCTCTTGTGGCATGCCGGAAGCGTACCTCTGAGCTTTGGCACTGAAAGTGCCGCTGTTAGGTGCCGGTATGAGGCGGGGAAGCCTCGGTATAGACAGAGCGGGGCCGGAGCTCTCAGTGACTGCTGCCGGCCATGCACGCGCCGGAACCGGAAGTCTGATCCCTATTGTAATAATGAAGTAAACCAGGCAAGAAACTCACTTAGGCCTCATTTACATCACATTTTTCATCCTTGTTCATATCTGTCAGGATGCAGTGAAAATTTAATCATGATGGATACTGTGGCCTTGGCCATGAACGGGGCCATCGAAAAATCTATAGGGCAAATGGTGAGCGTCCAAATTTGGACTGCGCTTTCCCTATAGATCTCTATGGCCCCATCATTTATGGACAAGCTGGAATACATTTTTCATAGTTTCCTGATAGATACCATGAACTGAGACGAAAAATATCAATGGACGCTTTTGGCAACATGTATGAAAACTGGTACAGACTAAATAGTTGTACTTCTTGTTAGGTTAGTCCAGCATTCGTCAGTATGCATGAAAGTGGTGTTCACAGCAATATAAAATGTTGTCCCCGTGATGAACAAACAAACATGCACCAAAATTTGTCTCTCCAGTTTCATATTTGTATGGTTTAGTACGACATTTGTGTGCCACATTCTGTCGAGACACATAACAAATGTGTCTAATCTTATGAATGTGACACGACACGACTAGTGTTGAGCTAACAGTAAAAAGTTCTAGTTCGATTAGAACCTCAAACTTTTGGGAGTTCGGTTTGAAGGTCTATTCGAACTCGAACTTCAAACCTATTTAGAGTCCTATGGCGAGATCGTTCTGGTTACTTTTTGGTTACCATTACAGGGTGAGGAGAAGCTGGAATCTACCCATCATAATATTAAACCGGATACGTGGACAAGTTAGTGAAGACAACTTGGTTCTAAGAGTCACAGAACAAAAAAATGGTGAGGCTTAAAAATACTTCATTCCTTTCAATGGTAACTGAAAAAGATAAGGTACAGCTTGCGCAAGCAGGGGTGCAGCTATAGGAGGCTTTGCAGCATGGTTAGCAAGCAGCTATGGGGCCCTGTATCCTGAGGCGGGCCCAATAGCCCCTTTGACAATAGGAGACTTTGGAGACAGTGTGTGATACCAATTACTGAACCCCCAAAACGCAAAAAGCAAGAAGACTTTTGGGCACTGAGTATGATTTAGGCAAATCCAAAACACTCCCTGTTATAAATGTATCAGGGGCCGGGGGACAAGCGCCATCTTTTGTTTGCCCCAGCGCAAGTAACAGCCTAATGGCGCCCCCCCTTCCCCTCTCACTCCCCCAAAAAGAATGCACCCGCCCAACACTACATTCGCTCTCACCCCCTCGCCAGGTCCTGTCACTAATTTTCTGCATATTTCCACATAGCTCCAGTCATCTCCTCAGCAGTCACTGAACAATGACACAAATTAGCTTTGTCAAAATCGCTCCCCTCGCTCCTATGGGACAGTGAAATACCTTTATAAATAAAACAGTCACTAAATAATCCTCCGATTACATGGAGCAAATACACCAGGACCTCTCATGATGTTACTAAAAACACTCGAACACTCACAAAAAAACCTAGACCCAAACTATTACTACTTAAGGAATCAAAGATAACTTCCTGCCACAGACCCTGACCACAACGCCAACCCCCACATGTACCTCAGCTGTACACAGGGCTCTTGATTACATATTACCACCGCCTACAGTGACCCCTCAAATAGTGGTAGGATACAGTTGTACGTAGGACGCTCCGTGCAGAATATATATGTGGATTACACGTGCAGTTACATTTCGTGACTCACGGAGAATATTTCTGCATCAGCCGTCGTTCACCTTCCCTTTCTCTCCGTTCTCCATCCGTTCACACCTTGCATACTGAGTGCTCCGGGACAATACTCCGTCCCTGGGATTTGGACACAATATGTTAGAATCCTCACATTTCCAGCAAGACTCCTTACTTCTAGGTATATAAGTCCCCTCAGTTAGATCAGGTATATATGTTCCCACTCAGTTAGAACAGGTATATAGATATGCCCTCTCAGTCAGGCAGGTATATGGATATTGTCCCCTAGACAGGTGGTATATAGATATCGGGTCACTCAGGCAGGTATATAGAATATTATGGTCACCTCTCAGGCATGGGTATCTTATAGCTATAGGGTCACCTCTCTGCGACATGTATTTAGATATAGTCCGGCCATCAGGGCAGGTATATAGATATAGGGGCATCAGGCAGAGGTATATAGATCTAGGGGGCAATCAGGCAGGTTATATGCTATAGGGGTCTCAGGAAGGTTATAATCAGCTAAGGGGCTCAGGGGTATATCGTGGCACAGTGCAAGGTTTATAACTAGGGGCCCACAGGCAGGTATTTGGGGCTCAGGCAGGCGTTTTATAGGGGCTCAGGCGCACTCGCTGGTATGGGGCCCAGGCAGGCATCATGGGGGCCACAGGCTGGCATTGGGGGAACCAGTTCGGCATTATTAGGAGCCCACGGCACGGCGTCTACTGGCGGCACAGGCAGGCGTTTATGGGGTCCCCAGGCAGGCTTATGGGGCCACTGGCAGGCGCTATGGGGGCCACAGGCAGGCCTATATGGGGGCACCAGTAGGGCGTATAGGGGCACAGGGCAGGGTTCTGGCCCCTATGGGGACCCAGGCAGGCCGCGTATGGGGGCACAGTAAGGCGGGTATAGGGGGCCACAGGCAGGCATTATGGGGGCACCGTAGGCATATAGGGGCACAGGCCGGTGTATGGGGGACCACGGACAGGCGTTGGGGGCACCAGGTAGGCGTTTCGGGCCACTAGGCAGGGTCGGCTTATCTTATGGGGACCACAAGGCAGGCATTAGTAGGGGGCCAACAGGCAGGCATTATAGGGGCACAGGCAAGAGCGTTATAGGAGCACAGGGCAGTAAATAGGGGGCACACAGGCAGGCATGATAGGGGCCACAGGCAGTATATAGGGGGCACTCAGGCAGGCATTATAGGGGCCACAGGCAGTATATAGGTGACACAGGTAGGCATATGGGGCCACAGGCAGGCGTATAGGGGCCACAGGCAGGCGTATAGGGGCTCAGGCAGGCGTATAGTGGCTCAGGCAGGCATATTGGGGCCACAGGGCAGGCTCGATTGGGGGCACCAGCAGGGCATCATAGGGGCCACCAGGCGGGGCCCATGGGCCGGCCACAGGGCAGGCATTTATAGGGGCGGCCACAGGCAGGCGATTTATAGGGGCCAAGGACCGGATTAAGGGGCCACAAGCAGCTCTATAGGGGCCACAGGCAGTCAGATATAGAGGCACACCGGCAGGCATTATAGGGCCACAGGCAGTGTATACTAGGGGGCACACAGGCAGGGCATTATAGGGGCCACAGGCAGTATATAGGGGGCACACAGGCAGGCATTATTAGGGGCCGAGAGGCAGTATAATAAGGGGGCCACAGGGGCATTATAGGGGGCCCCCAGGCAGTATATAGGGGGCCACAGGCAGGCATTATAGGGGCACAGGCCGTATATAGGGGGCCAAACAGGCAGGGCATTTGTAGGGCCCACAGGCAGAGATAGGGGCACACAGGCAGGGCATTATAGGGGCCTCATCGGCAGTATATAGGGGCCACAGGCAAGAATATATGGGGCACACAGGCAGGCTGAATAGGGGCCACATGGCCGTATATAGGGGGACACACAGGCAGGCATAGGGGACGAAGCCAGGCCGTATATACAGGCGGCACACAGGCAGGCATTATAGGGGCACAGGCAGTATATAGGGGGCACACAGGCTGGCATTCGATAGGGGGCCACAGGGCCACTATATAGGGGGCACACAGACAGGCATCTATATGGGAACCATCAGGCACAGTTTATAGGGGGCCCACAGGCAGCCTCTTATAGGGGCCACAGGGCAGTATTATAGGGGGCCCACAGGCCAGGGATTATAGGGGCCCCATGGCCAGTATATAGGGGGCACAGGCCGGCATTTAATAGGGGCCACAGGCAGTATTATAGGGAGCCCACAGGCAGGCATTTATAGGGCCCCACAGGCAAGTATATAGGGGCCACAGGCAGGCATAGGGCCACTAGGGCAGTATCTATAGGAGGCGCACAGGCAGGCATTTTAGGGGCCACACGGCGTATATAGGGGGCACACAGGCAGGCATTATAGGGCGCCACAGGCCCGTATAAGGGCACACAGGCAGGCATTATAGGGGCCACAGGCCGTCTATAGGGGGCCCCACTGGCAGGCATTATAGGGGCCAAGGCTAAGTTCTATAGGGGCCACAGGCCCAGTTTATAGGGGGGCTCCACAGGCAAGGCACTTAAAATAACAACGCACTTAATACTCATCTTACCTGCTTTCCCGGCACGCGCTACTCTTCTGTCCCTCTTCAAGCCGCGCGACCCTCCTCCGGCAGCTCCTGCGGGGCACACCGGACTGTGGCGCACTGTGCTCCCGAAAGACAGGCCCAGCGTCGCCATGAACCTTCATATTCATCGCGACGCTATCAGCTGGTCGCCGAACACTGTCTGCGGAGCAGGAGGCATGCTCTCCGCTCCGCAGAAGCGGTCGATAGAGGCGGCCGGCGTTCATGCATGGCAGCGGCCTGGAGCCGAGACGTTTCGGGCCCTGCCTGCACCCCTTAGGGATAGGCAGAGGTAGGGCCCTAGAGAGGTCGCTCGTCCCTTGGCCTACCGTCGTCCCGCTCTGAATGTATATCATGTGTATGAGCGTCTAGGGCGTTATGTGAGCGCCTGGCAAAATGTGACAACATAACAGCTTTGGGTGTGGGAAAGATGCAAGGCCAGCAATACCAAACTCCTAACTATTGATGTCTATCCTAACTAACTACTAAGAGGCCCGTACAGTACCGTACAGAGAGCGAGCTGCAAAATGGGTTCCACACGGCAATACAGTGAATTAAATATAACATGGTTGCATGAGATTTTAGCAGTCAATGAGAAACCCTACACCTCAGTGATATTACTGACCATTTCTCCTTGATCTCTGCCCACGTGATTGGCGGCCGCAAAAGTGCAGGAAAGAAAGGTGATTGGTTGGCGCCAAAAGTTGCCGAACAGCTGGCTGATAAATGAAACTGAAATGTCGATTGTGTTGATTCCTAGAACTAGAACTTTACACTTGAGCCCACCCTTAGACGAACAGTTCGAGTTCATAAAAAATTCGAGACCAGAATTTCTACTAGAACTTAACTTTCCTAGAACAGTTCAATCAACACTAGACACGACCCCTAAGAATTGGAACTGACAAATGTGTTGAGGGTGATGGATGTGCAACAGTTTTTGGCGAAAAACCATTCATACATATGTCGGAAAGGGGCCTACGACAGTTTTTTTTGGCGGATATCATGACAAAAAGCTGGTGCCTGATGATACACGTCTTTAAAATAGAGACCAACGTGCATGCATGGCCATCACATCTCATTGGATAGAATATCATAAAAGTCATCAGTGGACCCTATTTTCCTTAAAAGATGGGAGTCCAGAGGGTGAGCAGTGAATACATTGCCCCATGTATAGTAACTGTGATGGGCGTAACTGGAAATTGCTTGTTGGGGTAGATTAGAAGAACTAGCCATAGACTTGTGCCCTCACTAGCCTCAAGGTGGTGGAGACCCACTCTGGCCCACCTATTATACATCTCTGATTGGAACTGCATCAGTCACAATTGAACTGACCTTAGATTGTCATAAACTTCTATAGTGACTCAAGAAAGGTTTTTTTTTTGCAATGTCCTAAATTTGACCCTTTTGTCTACAAGGGGGGTAGTAAGTGAGATATTGTGGATCCTCAAGTGCTTGTCAGCCCATCATACCCACACTTTGTATCATGCAAGTAGTAAAAACTGGTTGCATTACTCTTCAAACCAGATGAGCCTAAGTCAACAGGAGGTATCAGGCATATTAACAGTATAAGGGTTAATTTAACTATCATAACTTGTCTTCGGTATTTAAAGGGCGGACTTCTCATCCAAATAATTCCTCATGGTGCCGACTGCTGGGCTGCTCTGTGCTTCACTCGTCCTTTCTGGGTCATCTGACAAGGACGCACGCAGATGATCTTCCCTGCCAGAAATAGACGTAGCAGAGCGGCCAAAACTTCTGCACGTTACACTCTGCTACCGTGACTCTGGAAGGAAGTTACAGAGGTGAGGAGGATCATGGGAATTAAACAAAACCCTTGCACTGTGAATACTGCAGGAAAGTTTTAGGCTTCAAACTGCAGCAGCAGGTGCAGGGGAGGAGAGGCGAGAGCGCTGAGGTCCAGTTGTGTTGCGGTGTACATGCTCACAAGTATACTCGTCTACATAATAAATACTGCACTTTGGCTGTTGTGGAACATAAATAAAAAAACCTACTATGTGGTGATGTATGATTCCATAGAGTACTAATGTAAAGTATATAATGGACTCCGGGCAAATAGATAAGTTTATTGGGGAAAACTGTACAATGTTGGCCGCCTCTAGTCTGGATACAAGATGAGATATGGTGGGACATAGAGGTTCCCTATGGCATCTTGCAGCACATTTGCCGGTAGATATTGCAGCTGGGCCTGTAGATCCTGCGCACTTATAGGATGATGGAGGCGACGTCCCAGCTTGTCCCATAAATTATTGATTGCCGATAAATTTGGTGATGGGGCAGAACAAGGAGACGTTCCTGGAAAATTCATGCTGTGCCCGTGGGACCGCATGCCGTATCTGCTGGAGGAACTGCCAATTAGAGCCGGTTGAGAGGTTGACCACATGGGGGCAGAGGACGATTCTGCAGGATATCACTGGAGCTGTTAGTGTCCCTATAGTCACCTACTATGCTATGGTGGACTGGCCTCATATGCACTCTCGGCTCCTGGTTAGATCCTCACACCAATACTCGGGACAGTGTGTCTCTCCACAGCAAAGGCAGGACTGAAGTGCTCACCATGAGGCCTCCATACTGCAACTTGACTGTCATCAGATCCCAAACAGATCCTTGTGCATGGCCCATATTGCGTCGCACTGGTCTGAAACGTCATTCAACATTCCTGTATCACATGTCTCTACGTTGGATTGTACTATAATAAGGAATTTTGTAATACACCACTTTTGATTACAACGTTGCTGCAGCCTATGGGACATATAGACTGTGATTGCAGAGTCGTATTTAGTATGCCGCGGACAAGGCAGTGACTCCTGTAAGAAAGGCGGGCCCGGTTGTAGCAATACAACGCTATTCTCTAATAGCTACACCACTAATTGATCATGGATATTATTCTGTATACTGGGTTTTTTTTACTCACTTTTGGCTCTTAAATTTTTACTACAATTTTTAAGTAATTGAAGTGGTTTAGAGAAATTTTAAATGGACACATGAATAAAATAGTTGGTATTAGCACCAATGCTAAATGTTCAAAAAGTGTGAACAGCTACCATAAGGGCAATTCTGCCAAATCCCCAATTAATATAAATCAATAAAACCCCAAAGTGTAATGGACTCGAGCTGTCATACAACAAACACAATATACTATATATATATATAAATATAATATATATATACAGTATATTATATACTGGATATATATATATATACTATATATAGATATATATATATTATTAATATATACTACACATACACAGTGGGGAAAAAAAGTTTGTGCAAGTTTCTCCTCATTAAACAAACAGGTCTGAGAGGCCGTGGTAATTGACGTCATAGGCCGACCTCAAAATATGAGAGACAAAATCGAGGGCAAACAAAAATCCAGAGAGAAAATCCCATTGTCTGATTTGGAAGAATTTATTGGCCAATTCTGGGCGGAACATAGTAGTTAGCAATAACAAAAGTTCATCTCAATACTTTGTTCTATGTCCTTTGTTGGCAATGACAGAGGTCAAACGTTTACAGTAAGGGCATGTCCCCCATTGCACGGGTTTTCGGCTGGTTTTTCAGGCGGCTTGCGGTTTTGTAGACCGCCTGAAAAACCGGCCGAAAACGAGCAGAACGGGGCTCTGTGGAAAACCCGTGCAGCAGTCCCCACTGCACGGGTTTTCTGCCGGGCTTTTTTGCCGCCCGCAAAACATTGTGAATGCACATTCTTCCGTCCGGTTTCCGGACGGAATCTGTGCATCTCAATGTGAAGGGGGAGGGCTTTTCTCCACTCACTGAGCAGAAAGGGCGTCCCCCCCGCGGCCGTGGGGACGGCTGCAAAACAGTGCAAAAACCCGGGCACATAACCCACCGGTATTTCAATTGCCGTGTTAAAAGAACCCCTAAGTCTTCACAAGGTTGGCACACACTGTTGCTGATATGTTGGCCCATTCCTCCATGCAGATCTCCTTTAGAGCAGTGATGTTTTGGGGCTGTCGCTGGGCAACACCAACTTTCAACTCCCTCCAAAGGATTTATATGGGGTTGAGATCTGGAGACTGGCTAGGCCATTCCAGGACCTTGAAATGCTTCTTATGAATCAACTCCTTCGTTGCAATGGCGGTGTGCTTGGGATCACTGTCATGCTAAAAGACCCAGCCATGTTTCATCTTCAATGCCCTTGCTGATGGAAGGAGGTTTGCACTAAAAATCTCATGATACATGGCCCCATTCAATCTTTCATGTACACGGATCAGTTGTCCTTGTCCCTTTGCAGCCCCACAACATGATGTTATCACCCCCATGCTTCACAGTAGGTATGGTGTTCTTTGGATGCAACTCAGCATTCTCTCTCCTCCAAACACGACGAGTTGTGTCTCTACCAAACCGTTCTACTTTTGTTTCATCTGACCATATGACATTCTCCCAAAACTCTTCTGGATCATCCAAAGTGTGACTGAGGTTGTGGACAGGTGTCTTTTATACTGATAACAAGTTCAAACAGATGCCATTACTACAGTAATGAGTGGAGGACAGAGGAGCCTCTTAAAGAAGAAGTTACAGGTCTGTGAGAGCCAGAAATCTTGCTTGTTTGTAGTTGACCAAATACTTATTTTCCACCATAATTTGCATTCTTTCCAAATCAGACAATGTGATTTTCTGGATTTTTCTCATTTTGTCTCTCATAGTTGAGGTCGACCTATGATGTCAATTACAGGGCTCTCTCATCTTTTTAAGTGGGAGAACTTGCACAATTGGTGGCTGATCAAATACTTTACATATATATGTTTTGTGTATATATATATATATATATATATATATATATATATATATATATATATAGTAGGGGATTAGTCCCAACGGCAGGCTTACCCAAACAGGATCACAGTAAGGCCGTGTTCACACGGCTTATTCCCGACGGATTGTGAGCCGTATGAGCTCAAATCCGACTAAATCCGCCGTGAATAAGGGGCGGGACGGGGCGGGGCCGGAGCGCGGCGGGGGCGCCGCTCCCGGCCCCTTAGACAATGCATTATCTACGGCGCGTACGCGCTGTAAATAATGTGCATGTCACGTTCTCCACCCGCAGCGGAGTCGCCGAGCGGGGAGGAGCGACGGAATCCACTGTTCTCTATGAGAGCAGTGGATTACCGTAATTGCTGCCGAGGATTGGCGCCGTACTGCAGCGCAAATCCGGCGCGCAGTACGGCGCCAATCCGCGGCAAAATAAGCCGTGTGAACGAGGCCTAAAAGTTCATGCAAACAACGGGTGTGTTTATTGTCTGGGCATCCGTCTTTCCAGCAAACATAAGCAGCAAAACAAAACAGAGCTTACTTCAGCCAACACCCAGAGTTCCCACCACAGTCTTTAGGCGCAATCGCCCGGCACCTATATCACAGGCACAGTCCGTGTTGCCCACAAGGGCTCTCACCCCTCCAGCGTGGTATAAGGCACGTCTCCTAGACAGGACCTTAGTGCGTCCCTCAGCGTCCCAGGTGGTTACTCTCCAGTAACTAGCAGGAAACACTACAACACCGCCCAGCTCACCTGATCTCCAGGCTTACATAGGCCATCCAAAACTCCAGCTTGGACCCCGGAGTGGGAGCAGTCAAACTAACTTTAAACGTGTCAGTGGCCTAATGCCGCTGATACAGAAATATCTGGCCTTCACTCCACCAAAGACAGGAATTTTGGTGGCACATATCTCCCATCTACCACCAGGCCTTGTGCCTTCCTACAATATATATATTATATATTATAATATTATATAGTTAATATAGTATTATATATATATTATATATATATATATATTATAATATATATCAAAAATTTGTCAAGTAGTGTGTTTATTTTTATATATATAATTATATAATTATTAGGTTCGCATGGTAGCTCGGTTCCATTACACTTTGTGGTTTTATACTTTGGTCTATGAGAAACATAAGGAAATTATAGCATTTGTTGAAATTTCCAGACAACCTCATTGGACATCCAATAATGTTCCAGTTGTTTCCAGTTTTTTCCCCAGATACTGAATGGTGAGTTTTGCTGGTGGTTTCCTACCTTCAAATCGCTCAATTAAATATCTCTGGCACGCATTAATTGACTTTCCAGTACATCCAGACAATAAATACATGGTGTTCTACTGAGTACTGATTCATATCGTTCACTGTGGTATCTTAAAGGTTAAACAGCGGGGATCAGAGTCAGCTCCGATCCCTGCTGTTACTGGTGGGTGTCAGCTGTAATAATCAGCCGGCACCAGCCACTTGTGGAGTGGGCTCAGCGAGTAAGCCTGCTCAATGGCTCCTTTCCAACATTATGATGTAGGTTTACATCAAATGTTGGTAAGGGATTGATATAATTTACTTGATTGTTACTTATCACAGTTGGTATCTACATTTGTCATTTGTCAGCTATATTGCATGCGCTATGATTCGGTGATTACACAAATTCTCGACAATTCCTCATATTCATTATCTGATAATACTCGGCCCATACAGATGGTGATAAAGAAATGCTATTACTCATAATTAGTTGTCCATCACACCGTTATCCGTCACCCATAATAGAGGAAATCCTGGATATAGAAAGAATATAATCATTTCCCTTCAGCTCACCCAACAATACCTGCTTATAAGTTTTCGTCCCAAAAGGGACGGCCCCATCTATCGGTGGCTGACCCTATATGAGGAATCACAAGTTGAGAGATAAACAGTGGATATAACCTCAAATGTCACGCTTTCCCCTATAAATCAAGGACAGCCACCACATCCTGACGCGTTTGCCCCCTCCGATATACAAGGGGTTCCTCAGGGGACCAAAAATGTGGCTTACATATAGAAACCCACAATGGAGTACTCTCCTATCATGGTAGATAGGGTATGCAGCGTCCAGCTATACTGCATGTCCTCAGAACAGTGTGAAAACTCATTGCATTGACATGAACAAGCAAACCACTCCTTTATTATTATTATTATTATTATTTATTATTTTAGAGCGTCATTATTTCCAGGGCGCTGTACAAGTCAAGGGGTTCAGATACAAGAGACCAGGACAAATGCAATAATTACACTAATAACAAACTGATACAGAAGGACAGAGGACCCTGCCCTAGAGAGCTTACAATCTACAATATAGCAGGGTGGAGTCCTTCCAGATTACCAGATTACCAATAAAATTGTTAAGCCTCCCCAGAAGTTGTGCCTGCACCATTCACAGCGGAAGCCATCTGTAACATACAGCTGGACTCCATATGAAATGGCTAGGATTGAAGCTGGCCATTTAAAGGGGTTGTCTCACTACAAGGATTGCTTCTTATGTTAAAGTTCTTGCAAAAACAAGTCACTTTGCAATATATGTCCATTACCAGTGTCCGACCTATTCCTAGATATCCCCTCTTGTATGGACTGCATCAGCTCCTCATTGCTATAGCTACAGACCTGTTTGATCTATCCTGATAGGCTGCCAGCGCTGGTTGCTATAGCTACAGACCTGGCCTTTACTGCAGCCTAGTGGAAGCCAGTAAACACGCCCCTGAATTCAAAGAGAAACCAAGAAAACTGGACTGAGATAAGATGAATCAGTGTAGTGAGACAACCCCTTTCACCCCTAGATGCCACTGTCAATAGCAGCCGTGGCATCTAGGTGGTTGACAGAGGTCAGGGCCTTCCTCTGTCAATCATCAAAACCCCCAGTGGTGCTGAACCCATATAATGGCCTCAAGGTCTGCTCTTTACAGAAGAACCAGAATGCAATAAGCATAATACATAGCAATAATGTAAGTACAGTAATATATTGCTATATATTATAAAAATGATCAAGTAAGTGAATAGTGTAGTTCCATAGTAGGATAGAAAAAAATAAAAACCAATTAAGCAAATAATATTTGAACATGTAAAAACCAAAAATGAATAAAAACAAACACTCTGCAACCATTGCTGGAAGAACACAAACTGGTGGTGGTGGGAATATTTTCATGACATTCATGTGGAAGGTGCTCTCGATCGATTTGGGTATGAATCCATCCTTGCAGATCATGTACACCCATACACGCTGATTGTCTCCCCTGGGACGGATGTGATCTTCCAGCAAGACAATGCGACATGTCACACAGCTAGAAATGTCATTGGCTGGAAGACCAAGGCTTCCAAATACTGCCCTGGATTCCCAATTCTTCTGACTTGAACCCAATTTACATCTGTGGAGCCCCTGGGTGGTAGTGGTGAGTCTATGGACCCTCCAGCAGCTGTAGGATGCAGTCGGCTCCAGATACCTGTAACAACCTACCAGGGCCTTATTGAGTCACTCCCATCTCATTTAGCTGCTGTCCGTGGTGCACATGGTAATTACTCTGGATATAAGCTGCTGGTCATAATAATGTGACTCGATGGTGTATATTATATTTTACTTTTATCTATCTATCTATCTATCTATCTATCTATCTATCTATCTATCTATCTATCTATCTATCTATCTATCATTGTGCAAATGATGATGGAGGTGGAGACATAAGTTGGTAGCTTTCTTCAGCTGCCTCTATAATTCCCCATGACTTCTACCATTCAGTATAAAATTTGTACCAGTGTCTGAGATCTTTTTATAGGATTTGTGCAGATAAAAATACAACAAGTTTAAAACTGCTGCAAATTATCTGTGACGTACGAGAATAAATTAGAATAGGGTGTAACCCCTAGAAAGGTCCCCAGAGGGCGCTAATCACCTAGTTTTGAAAACAAACCATACTGTGTAGAACTGACGACGGGTCCCTGCACAGATCTGCTCTGATGGATCACACACCGATAAGAACTAATGAGATTTTTATTCAATATTAAAAGCAAAAAAATGCACTTTATAAGCGCCATGTTATATGAAACGTAAATTTTTGGTTCCCAAACTTATTATAATAGCACAGGAACAGAGTCCTGTACAGAACCAATACTGTTTATCAGGCTGGCCCCCACAATGCATAGCCAGAGCCCATCACCATTCACTTTATTTGTATCCCCCTTCTGTTCCGTTGCTAATTTAATTTCCTGATTGTGAATATTAAATTAAGATAAATTAATACTACTTTAGTCACCAAATGATTGAGAGTTTCTGATTTGTCACAGCCTGTATAACATTGTGTAATACCACTGTGCTCCTGATTGCTCCTTTAAAGAGGACCTGTGACAACTCCTGACAGGTCTGTGTTAGTAAATCCTTGTCCTCCTTGTGAAATATCAATTCTGGAGCCTCTCGTCTTATATCTCTGGGTTGTGCTGTTCCTCTGTTAATCCTCCTGGAAATGTATTACTGAATCTGTCAGATGGGTGTTACCAATTAGAGGGGGTGTGTCACTGGCTGTCAGCTCTGATTGGACAATTTCAGACTGTGCAGGGATACACCTGATTGGTAAAACAGAGATGACAGACTAGTAATTAATTTCTATACGGAATAACAGGGAAATTATACAACATAGAAATTTGAGAAAAGAGGCTCCAGAATTGTTAATTCACAAGAACACAAGTATTTAATAAAACAGAAATGTAAAGTTATCTTTAGAGAGCACCTGTGACCCCTCCTGACAGGTCTGTTTTAGTAAATCCTTGTGTCCACTGTGAAATAACAATCCTGGAGCCTCTTCTCTTATATCTCTGTGTTGTGCTGTTCCTCTGTTACTCCTACTACAAACATATTACTGAATCTGTCAGATGGGCGTTACCATTTCAGTTTTCAGAGGGGCGTGTCCCTGCACACACTGACTGTCAGCACCGATTGGACAAGCAGACTGTGCAGCGACACACCCCCTATTGGTAACACCCATCTGACAGATTGATAATTAATTTCAAGGTGGAATAACAAGGGAACCGTACAACATAGAAATTTGAGGAAAGATGTTCCAGAATTGTTATTTCACAGGAACACAAGTATCTACTAAAACAGACAAATAAGGAGACGTCCCAGGTTCTCTATAAAGAGGACTATGACATCTCCTGACACATCTGCTTTAGTAAATCCTTGTGTTCCCTATGAAATAACAATCCTGGAGCCTCTTCTCTTATATCTCTGTGTTGTGCTGTTCCTCTATTATACCTCCTGGGAATGTATTACTGAATCTGTCAGATAGGTGTCACGAATTTTAGTTTTCAAAGGGGTGCTATCCAGTTGTTGCAAAACTACATCTCCCAGCATGCATTGACACTCACAAGCTGTTAGGGGATGATCAGAGTTGTACCTTTGCATCAGTTTTGGAGCCACAGGTAGATAATACTAGAATAGGAGAAGATATTTGTTAATAGGGATTAATGGTTTAAAATGGTGTTCTCATCTGAGATATACAGCTCTGGAAAAAATTAAGAGACCACTGCACAGTTTTCTAAAAATCAGCATCTCTACATGTCTGACGGCCATTCCATTCCAGTGTCAGTTGAATTCCAACCAAAGTCCACCTCATTCTACTTAATGTGCTTCTGATTAGGTGATCACCTGAACCAAATCTTATTTAATGAAGGAAAGTATAAAAAACACTGCTGTGGTCTTCACAATCCTCTTGCAATAGGACAAGCTAGATGGCAAAACAAGTGCTAGGAATAGACCAAAAGGAATTTGAATGAAAAAATCATGGTTATTCCACCAAATATTGATTTCTGAACTCTTCCTGACTTAAACCATTAGTCTTATTGTTTCCAAAGAAATATGAACTTTTTTTCTTTTACATTATTTGAAGTCTGACAGCGCTGCGGCTTCTTTTTTATTATTTTGAAGATTTCTCATTTACTCTAAATAAATATAACATTTTTTGCTTTGAATTTCGGAGACATGTTGTCAGTAGTTTATATAATAAAATAACAATGTACATTTTTCTCCAGAAATTTACCATTGAAGAAAAAAATCAGAAAAACGGAAAATTTTGCAGTGGCCTCTTTTTTTCCGGAGCTGTATTTGACATATCGACAGGACATGCCTTAAATGACTGATAGGACCTGCCCCCATCTGGAGAACTAGGCCCTGTCCTCACCTGTGGTGTGACTGCACAGAACGGACAGTGGCAGCGCATGCGCAGCTCGCTCCATTTATTTTAATGGTAGATGGAGTAAGACGCTCCTGCATGGTCACCTCTCCATTCTGTGCAGCTAATATGCTAGTGACTTAGATGGGAATTCCCCTTTAACTGGGGAGCTACACCTCGCAGAGGGGAAACTGGTTCCTCAAATTAGGGGAGGGGGACTCAAACTACCTGCCCATGTCTGAGCAGAGGTAGTAGAGAAGAAGATATTTGTTAATAGGGATTAATGGTTTAAATTGGTGTTCTCATATGATATATATATGACATATCGACAGGAAATGCCTTAAATGTCTGATAGGACCTGCCCCCATCTGGAGAATCAGGTCCAGACTGCACAGAACGGACAGTGGCCGCGCATGCGCAGTTCGCTCCA
Source organism: Phyllomedusa bahiana (assembly GCA_025379985.1). Lineage (NCBI taxonomy): Eukaryota > Metazoa > Chordata > Amphibia > Anura > Hylidae > Phyllomedusa > Phyllomedusa bahiana. The sequence continues at coordinate 96,744 of JAODAL010002944.1, forward strand.
TTTATTTTAATGGGAGATGGAGTAAGCTGCTCCTGGGTGGTCACCTCTCCATTCTGTGCAACTAATATGCCAATGACTTATATGGGAATTCCCCTTTAGCTGGGGAGCTACACCTCGCAGAGGGGAAACTGGTTCCTCGAATTAGGGGAGGGGGACTCAAACTACCTGCCCATGTCTGAGCAGAGGTAGTAGAGATAAGAGCCTTCAAGATCACAGATTACACATCTTCCAGGAACCACTTTTCCACACTGTGAACGACCTGGTAGACTGGACTTTCTCTTATGATTTCACATATTTTGCAGTATATGTATGGAGGTCTTTTAGTATCAAATACACGGTATTGATGTCTCCAGTTGAAATACTTCCTATACTTCTCATCATCCTTGTCCAGCTCGAGAAGATAGGCAGCCAGTTCCTTAGGACTTGGGAAATCATCCACGTGAATGAAGGCATCTCCTGGGACAAAGCGTTCATAGTTCTTCCGAGATGTTCCCAACACAACTGGAACCGCCCATGACCCAAAAGCATTGGACCAAAGCTTCTCGGTGATGTAATCCTTGTAGACTGAATTCTCAAAGGCCAGGTAGAATTTATACTGGGTAATGGTTGCATGAAAATCGTCCCAGCTCAGTTTCTGGTGCTTTGCTCCATAAACAGCAACCGTGATGTGTTTCTTTAGCTCCTCATAATAAGCAATGCGAGGGGCCCCAGAGTACCATTTACTGACCACCCAAGCGACGAGCTTGGATTTTTTGGGAATGGTGAAGTTCTGAACCTTTGTCTTTAACGGTTCCATCTGACCATATGGAATATATATATATCTGAATCTTTCCGGAAGGTCATGGTCATGTTGATTAGGTTATCCAACATTTTCAAGTTCTGGATAATCCGTGGTGGCTCCATGTTGTACCAGATCCAACGCTGAAAATGAGGTTTTGGCATCTGGGGCAAAGACTGTTTATCATGCATGATATCTGCATGATGAATGAGGACAGCATCAGCAATACTATACAGACTTCTGTCTACAGTCAACTTGCATCCAAACATACCATATTCAGGGCATTTATCTAGCGGTGACTGATATCCCCAAGGCCAATTCCAAATGAGGACAACAATGTCTTCTACATGTTTCTGTGGGGGGGTGGAGCTTCTAATTTCTGTTGTAATTTGAGTCTCTTTCTCTTGACAAATCAACTTTTGTAGATTTTCTGACACCTCTGAGGGGATCTGTACACGTGTCCATATAAAGGATAGGAGGAACAGGGAAAGAAGGAAAATCGCTGTGTAAAGATGTTTGTTATTGATTGAAGCTAAGATCATCTTTATTCTGCAAGAAGAAAGAAGAAAATCCAAGTATTAGGTCTAAATATTATTAATTTATCAAAAAACAAACAATAAAGACAAATGTTTTATGCAGAGCAATGCGTCTCTATGGTAACAGACAACAAAACAACCCTGTGTAGTCAGATGCTGCAGCCATACTTTCTTCATTCTGCTACTTACTTTGAAACCTACAGTTGAAGGAGGAACAGATGGAAGGGAATAATATTTGGCCACAGAATTAGAGCACCCCCAGCATTTGTCTGTAACTGTGGTGACCCATAGGTCTTAAAGGGGTTGTCTCACTACGGAGATCATAGTTTAAAATGAGGGGACCAAAAATCTAAGCATGTCCATCCTTGGTTACCATTAGCAAAGTGATATGGTTTAAGAGATGGCCTGCTTTTCTTGTGCTTAGCTACGGAGTTTGAGCCCAGGTCGGGTTACGCCCCGCTAAAGCGTTACTGGCTGTCGACTGAGTTCTGTCCCGCCCAGGTCGCGGACGAGAAAGCGCAGGCTAAGGCAATGTAGTGAACAGGTCGCGGACGGGAGTGCATGTTCAAGGAGAGAGACAGAGATCATGTGCAGTCCCACGTAAAACAGAAAACACAGCAGTCCCATGTAAGAGGTACAGTCTTACATTGGCGGTCTCATGTAAAGCAGAAAACACAGCAGTCTCATGTAAGAGGTGCAGTCTTGTATTGGCAGTCCCATGTAAATATCATGTGCGGTCCCACGTAAACAGAAAATAAAGCAGTCCCATGTAAGAGGTACAATTCCATGCAAGTTACATACAGAGAGCGAACACAGTTGTATTGTGCAGTCCCATGTACAAACGTTTGTGAGACAGACGCGAGGTCCCACATAAACCACTTGTGAGACAGATGTGCAGTCCCATGTAAACAGAAACACATAAAGCGTATGTTTATGTTCTGCAGATCTGTAGAGGTCAGAGGTGTAATAAACTGCAGGATATATCACTGTGTGAGAGACAGAGAAAAAAATCACACATTTTTCCCAGAGTCCTGAATGCCAAATGCACATTCCAGTTACAAAGTATGTAGAGAGAGCGAGAAATTTAGATGTAAAGTATCGATTTATACTTTGCTTTTTACTTCCAATGATTCCAATGACAGCTGAGAATCTCTCCCTTCCCCCAGCTAACACAGAATGAATCCTCACATGCTCAGTGTGGGGTGTGTCTGAAAAGAATGAATATACTCCCTGCTGGAAGGATAAACACGCCCCTCCATTTCAAAAGCTCTGCATGGCAACCAGCACAAAGGCTGCCAAATGCTGAAACGAGACAACCCCCTTAATAGAAGCTATATGCCAAAAATGATTTACATTTAGAGTACCAAAGGGCCATACAGTAGCTGATGGTGGTGTTTGGTATTTCAAAGTGAAGCCTTTGAATATTTTATTTTTTAGTAAGGCCACATATGTAAGAAGAGTTCTGCAAAACGACAAGTAGTGCTTGACCAATAGTTGGAAGCCTGAATCTCCACCAAGTTGAGTTGCACCAACATGGCTGTAGGCTTACTGGCCTGGCTTACTGTGCTGCTGTGGGTCTCTTAGAAGCTACTCTCTATCACAGTCTATGCTTAACTCGCAGGCTGCATCACTTTAATAATATAGGAATTAACCTGCACCTCTGTGGGTCCTTATGGCCGCTACACCACCACCTTTCACAGATCCCAGATACTCTTAGCTGCAAGCATACAATATGCACGTCACATTACATGTTGTGCGACAAAGGTGTATAACAACCAGGATCAAAAAAACGCACTGGTTAACCCCTTTTATGACCTTTTGGTCATAAAAATATGGCTCTTCGTTTTTTTTCCTCCCCGCCTTCCAAAAGTAATAACTTTGTTTCTTCACATACTTAGACATATGAGGGCTTTTATTTTGCGGGACAAGATGTACTTTCTAATGATGTAAATAGAATATACTAAAAACCACAAAAATTTTTTAAGTGGGGTAAAATGAGAAAAAAAATGCTTGCGCCATGTTTGACGGGATTTTTCTTTATGGTGTTCACTTTTCTGAGTAACCGATATGTTATCTGTGTTCTGCAGGTCGATACGATTCCGGCAATACCAAATATTTAGGGTTTTCATTATATTTTAGTACTGGAAAAAAAATCCAGATATTTTCGAGCTCTTAAATCTGTGCTGCTGCACCATTTTCTGCCATCAATAACTTTTTTATTCTTCTACCTATGGACCTGAGTGAGAGTGCATTCTTGCAGATTAAATTGTAGTTTTTAGTGGTACCATTTTGGGATAGATGCGATTTTTCAAACACTTTTTATTCCAATTTTTAGGAGACGTGAAATGACCAAAAATATCCGCAATTTTGACGTTTCGAATTTTTTTTCTTCTATAGTATTCAGCATAGGAAATAAATGATGATATATTGCCCCTCTGCTAACCCTACTGTAGATGGGGCCACGGAGCAGACGAAAATGTCACTAACACATATCTGCTATTCCCTTACTTGTTGATGGGGTACACGGAGCAGCTATCGAATGTCACTACATCTCTGCTAACCCTACTGTGTATGGGGGCATGGAGCAGATGGTATGTCACAGCTCCTCATGCTAAGCCTCCTACTGTGTAATGGGGGCATGAGACAGTGATGGTTGTCAATGTCTCCTCTGCTAACCCTACTGTGTATGGGTCCCGAAGCAGGTGGGATATCACTGCCAACCTCTTGCTTAACCCTATGTGTATGCGGACCCCGAGCAGACGGATGTCAATGCACCTCTGCATACCCTACTGTGTGTTATGGGGCCCAGGAGCAGACGGATGTCACTGCCCTTGCTAAACCCTACTGTGTATGGGGTCCGGTGTAGACGGGATGTCAATTGCATCTCTTGCTAACCTACTGTGTATGGGTCCGGTGTTAGACAAATGTACCTGCATTCTGCTCTAACCTATTGTGTATGGACCCAGAGCAAGATGAGATGTCAACTGCACTTCTGCTCAACCCCTATGTATATAGGGCCATGGTAGCAGACGGATGTCACTGCACCTCTGCTAATCCTACTGTGTTTGGGGGCCTGGAGCAGATGGATGTCACTGCACCTCTGCTAACCCTACTGTGTATGGGGGCCTGGGGGCAGAAGGATGTCACTGCACCTCTGCTTACCCTACTGTGTATAAGGCCCTGGAGCAGACGGATGTCACTGCAATTCTGCTAACCCTACTGTATATGGGGCTCCAGAGCAGACGCATGTCACTGCACTTCCGCTAACCCTACTGTGTATGGTGGCCCCAGAGCAGACGGATGTCACTTGCACCTCTGCTAACCCTAATGTGTATGGGGGGTGCCTGGGGGCAGAAGGGATTAGTCACTGCACTCTGCTACCTACTGTGTATGAGGACTTATAGCAGACAGAATGTCACGTGCTAGCTCTGCTACCTTCTGTTATAGGGACCTGGAGCAAATGGATGTCACTGCACCTCTGCTAACCCTACTGGGTTTGGGGCCCTGAAGCAGATGAAAGTTGCATCAACAGAAAAGGCTTAAATAGGCTCAGCAGCATCGGAATTGGACCTCTACTGGCAGAGGGATGTCTTGTCTGATGAGTCACTTCTGCTTCATCAAATGGATGGATGTTGATGTGTCAGATGGAAAAAAAAAAACAACAGAGAATAAACACCCCGCAACCATTGCTGGAAGGACACAAGCAGGTGTGCTAAAAAGTGCTAAAACAATTAAAAAGTGTCCAGAAATTGTTATATACTACCGAACTGCGAATACAGATAAAATAGTCATATATATATATATTATTTATAATTATAAATTTATATATAAATATAAATATATATAATAGATATATTATATATAATATATATATATACCACCTGTGATTTCCTTAAAAAGAACCTACATAATGGCAAAATTTTCTGCCTTTTTTTTACATTCCACCTGAAACAAATTTTTTGGGGTTTCCCAGTACATTATATCGTATGGTCAATGGTAACATTCAACAGTACAACTCGTCCCACAAAAAAACAAGTCCTCATATATCTAGGTGGATGGAAAAATAAAAAAAGTTATGGCTGTTCGAAGGCGGGGAGGAGAAAATGATTGCAACAGAAATTGCTGCTACGGCGGGAAAAGGGTTGAAAGTTATGTTCTAGAACTCTGAGCCACATTCATCAAAACTAAGGCTATGTTCACACAGCTTATTTTGGCGCGCATTTTGCCGCGTATTGCGCATAACGTGGTGATATCCACGCTGCAATTACGGTAATCCTGTGCTATCGTAGAAGAACTATGGATTATACAATCCTCCCCGTGCGATTACATTACGTTCTATTGTACGTGCGGGGAGATAAGTGACACGTCAATTATTTGTGGTGATTACGCGCCGCGAATAATGGGGCCGGCGGGCCCCCGTGCACACCAATCTCTCACCCTGCAAAAGCTGTCCCTATAACTGTAATATCCCTTAGTGGAGCAGTCGTCCCAAAAAGGGCGACCCCACAAATAAACCCTTGCCTCACCGTTACTCTCACTCTGTGACACTAAATTTTGTGCTTGTCTTATAGGCGTCGTTGGAGACTTGCACTATATGGATACTGTATCCCTGCTGGTGAACTATTTCAGGTCTCTACTACATGGTTGCTCATATACGGGTAAGTTACCGTCTATTTTTGTATCCCACAAGTAATTAAAAGTTATGTTTTAAAAACATTCTATATTAGAGGTAAATATATGTAAGACTACTCTTTTGTGGCAGTGAACTTAATAAATTGTTATTGAAGTCTCAGCATAGCATGAAAGCTGGCTGTGGCTCTGTGAAATGGCATGGTTAGACAACCCCTTTAAGCCCCAGTGTAATGTACTCGCCACAGCGCACAACGGCCCACCAACCATTGTTCACACAAAGCAGAAAAAAGCAACACCGTATAAAAGAATACAGGGCCAGAAATATACAAATATTAATGGTAGATTAAATACTATGGAGGTGGGGATGAGCGCAGCTTCCTTATACTACAAGATCTAATGCAAATCTTGGACACGTTATATATTTTGAGTATGAGAATGATGCCGTTGTCTTCCTACTTGCACACCTCACCACAGGGCTGTCAGGATTTTAATTTTTGATAATAACATGGTCATGTCATCTGGGACGACATTTGGCTGAAAGCAAGCTTCAACCGGTTCCTAATGATAGCCTAGAGACCTTATAAAAACAAAGTTATTGGCCTGTAACTGATTTTCCTGATGTAATGCTGTGAGAGTAAAAAGTCGTGTTTGATTGGGATTAAAAACTCTGACATGGAATACTTTAACTTTTCATGAGCTGGCATAGCAGCTGTTTAGGTATCCAGAGCTTCAGGGGGCCCACTCAGGTGCAAGAACATTGTACCATTTTGTAGATGATGTGGGTTTTCTGCTACTTACCACTACTCTTTAACCCCTTACCGCCGGAGCCAGTTTTGGCCTCTCTGACAGAGGCCCCATTTTTTTAAATGTCATGTGTCACTTTATGTGAAATAACTCTTATTCTGACACTTTAAACCGATCCATGTGATTCAGAGATGGTTTTCTCGTGACACATTGTGCTATAAGAATAGGTAAGAAATTTCGGTCCAAAAAAGGATTGTTTATTTTGGTGGAAAAATATCAAAAGTATCTTTGAAAATGTCGAAAAAATTTACCAATTTCAAACTTCAAAAATTTCTGCATGTAAGACAGATAGTTATTCACTCAAAATAGTTTAGAAACTATGCATTACCATATTGTGTGCTGTAGTTTGGCATCATTTTTTTTATAATGTCTTTTTTTTTTTTTACGATATTAGGGGGGGCTTTTTAATTTTCAAAACTAAGGTATAACACCTAGAAAAAATTACATAAAACATAACTTTAATCAGATTGATAAGACGTTGGGAAAGGAAAACGAAAAAACACCCTCAAAGTATACCTCTATCAAGGACCTGTCTACCTCAAAATGGGGAAATAGCCCCAATGAGGGCGCCCTCCCGCCACATCTGGAACTAAACTCACCCTGTCCTAGCTTCATCTAAATGAATATGGAAAAAAGAGAAAAGAAAAAACAACAAAAACACATATATACAAATGGATGTGACACAACAATAAAAGTGCTGTGATAGAATAACATACAACAGACAATATACGTTTGATAGTTCAAAATACTATGAATTGATGATGCGTCATAGAATAGATGATCAATAATCGCATAAATATTCCAATATTCCAACGCTTTTCCCACTAGATTACATGGGGGTTCATCATGGAAAAATTGCTGTAGTGATAACAAACAATAAGGAAACTATCAAGAAAAAATCAACTTAGATGTATGCAATAAATATAAACTCACGTCCCTTATGAATGGAAAACAGGGCTGGTAAGATAGAGGACGGGTCAGAATAAGTTCATGTACAGATCCCGCTATCTGATTACTGAGACAGTCCAACTCTTATTCATTCTGATTAAAAGTTATGTTTTATGTATCTTTTTTCTTGGTGTTATATCCTGTAGTTGTTTGGTTTAAATTGTATTGGTATACCCAGAAACTTCCATCTCATTATATACTAGGGTTCTCTACATCCTATAATCGTGCTTAAGTAGAGTACATTTGGTAGTGTTTGTGGGATTTTAAATTTAGTAGTAATTTTCTCCAAATTTCAGAAAAGTTGCATTATAATATTTTTAGGGACCAGTTCAGTTCTAACGTGGTCTTTGATTGACCTGTATTTTATAGTTACCCCATAATGACCTAATCTAGAAACTTACACCCCTTAAAGTATTCAAACCGAATTTTAGGAGTTTATTAACCCATTAGGTGTTTCTCAGGAATTAAAGCAAGTGGAAGTGAAATTTAAAAATTTCACGTTTTTTTGCAGATTAAAATTTTTATACATTATTGACAAGAATACGGTAAATGGTGATCAGGGAAATGCAATTAATATTGATCCCCTAGATTTGGCGTATTCAGAGACTTATCCCATATGTGGCCACTAGTGCAATATTTGGCTCAAACCACAAGCCACCAGTATAGGAGGAGCACCCTACTGAATCTGGGCCCTCATTTTCATTACAATTTTTTTTAGGGGCCATTTCAGTGTTTGCGGACACCTAAGGTTCCAAAAACTTAATAAATTACCCTAAAAAAGACCCATATTGGAAAAAACTACACCCCTTTACGGAATACATTCAGAGGTGTAGGTGAGTATATCGACCCCACTGGCGTTTCACAAATTTTTTAGCGTTCGCTCTGAAAATAAAAAAATTTTTTTTTTCCAATAATCTGCAAATTTTAGCTGAAAATGTTTCATTTTTTACAAGGATTCTTGGGGAAAAAAAGCCCAAAATGTGTTACGCTATTTCTTCCAACATGCAGGCAAAGTACCTTACATGTGGGTGTAAACTGCTGTTTGGGGCATGGCAGGGGGTACAAGTGATTGGGTGCGACTATTGGCTTTTGGCGCACAGATATTGGTGGGGCCAGGTCGCATTCTGCAAAAGACCCCAAAGTACTAGAACAGTGAAAACTTCAGAAAGTTTCCCATTTTGGATATTCAAACACCCCTCACGGGATTCATCTAAGGGTGTTATTTTGCATTTTGGCGTGCACAGGTGTTACCGTAGTTTTTTTTAGCATTGGGCCATGGAAATGGTGGGGGGAAAACCAGTTACGCCATTGTTTTTTGGCTTCATTTTTACAGTATTAGCCGATAGGGTAAAAAGACGGGATAACTTTACTATGGGGGTCGGTACAATCCATATGATATATTTTATTAGTTTTTTATGTTTTATTACTTTTACACAATAGAGCGAGTTTTATAAAAAGTTGCGTTTTTACGTTGTCTATTCTGAAGCCATAGCTTCTTAATTTTTGCATATGGAGCTGCTTGTGGGCGGCTTGTTTTTTACGAGATGAGTTGATGTTTTTATTGAGATTACCATTATGGGGGCAGTGGAGCTTTGATCACTTTTTATTAAGGTTTTTGTGAGGCATTTTGTACAAAATACAGCAAATCCTGGTATGCGGTCAGCTGTGCGGTATTAAATGACATGCTAGTTTTCCTCTGCAGGTCGATACGATTACAGCAGATACCACATTTGTATATTTTTTTATGTTTTATGCTTTTACACAATTTTAAAAACACATTTTATTTGATTGAATAAAGGAAAACACGTTCTTTGCATCACCGCAGTCTGAGAGCCAATAACTTTTTTATTTTTCAGTTTATGGAGACTGGTATAGGGACTTTTTTTTTTTTGCGTGGATGAGTTGACGTTTTTATTGGTAACATTTTTGAGGGGGGACAAGATCTTTATGAATCGCTTTTAATCGTTTTTTTTTTGGAAGGCAGGGTGAAGAAATACTGCAATCCTAGCAGTGTTTTTATTTTTTATTTTTAAATAGCGTTTCACCGTGCAGTATCCATGACAAGTTAGTTTTACTTTGTGGGTTGAGGGAACGATTACGGTGATACTCAAATTAAGTAGTTTTTTTATTTGACTAGCACAATATTTTGAAAAAAAGTGTATTTTATTGTGTAAACTATATTTTATTGCATCACTATCTTATAATAGCCAGAACTTTTTAATTTTTTCCGTATAACAGAGCTGTGTAATGACTTTTTTGTTGCTGGGATTATGAACGGACATTTTAATTTGGTACAACTTTGGCATTATATGAGTTTTTGATCTCGCTTTTTATTCCTTTTAAATGTTGCTGCAGGTAATGTATACAAAATCGCAATTCTGTGAATCGTTTTTTCGGTTTTTGCTTTTTACGGCAGTTCACACCATACTGGTTAATTAACGTGACAGATTTATAGGGTGGGTCGCTATGCACGTGGCGATACCAAATATGGGTACTTTATTTATTTTTGAGCTTTTTTGGGGCGATTGGGCGTTTGTAAAGGGGAAAAGGGTGATGTACGTATTTTTATTTTATTTTTTGTGTTTGTGTTTACCATTTTCATCACTTTTTTTTTACTTTTTCACTCTTTTTACACTTTTCCAGGGGAAGTGCATGAGTACGAATCGTCAGATCGTTCATTGCAATAGGAGATCAGCATACAGCTTATAGCTGTATGCTGGTCTCATGGCATATGTCAGTCACGCTGCCCACATGCATTGTGGGCATCGTGGACGTCACCAGACAACTCCGAGATGCTGTTCATTCAGCGTCCGGGCCTCGGTCTGGTAGGTGACCTACAGTAGCGGACGACTCCGCGCATTAACTGCTGCCCTGGGATCTCGGGAAGCAGGAGCTCACTCTGCCGCCAGCAGCCGCGATGTCGCGGACCACGATGTCGCGGACATGCGGGAGTTCATCCCCCGCGGGCCGGAGCGCACTCGCCGGCCGGGATGCGGCATGATTGCCAGCGGTATATATACGCCGGCTTCCATGCATCGATCTTGAGCGCTCAGCTTGTGAGCGTGCAAGATCCGCTTGACGTACTCATACAGCAAAAAAAAACAATTTGCTGGGAACCTCTACCCGACATTGCCGTATGAGTACGGCAAATGTCGGTAAGGGGTTAATATAAAGCACTATATTTATAGCTTAAATTGTTGCAACCTATACTGCGGCTTGAGCATAGGTAGCAATAATTTATATGTTGCAGCCCTGTCTCATTTTTCTAGGGGGCCTTATGAATGCTAGTTACATTCCTGACCATCGTTATGACTCTGATGTTGTGAACATATAGAGAGCGCTGGAGATGTAGATGGATGAACTGTAGGAAATAATAGTCTAGTGATTTATTTATAACTTTTATGATCCCCATGATGACCACCTTATATGATGGTAATATCTCCAACAACTATACAGAAATGCATACTTCCCAACTTTTATAGACTGCAAAGACGAACTCATCAGGTCACGCCTTGAACCATGCCCAAACACATGACATTGCACGAGGACACACCTCTGACCACACCCCACCTAAAAGAATCATGCCTCGCCAGCAAACCAGCGTTCTTCTATGGATGATACCTCTATAAAATGGTTGTACAGTGACCAAATGATACTGCTTTACAGGGAGAAAATATCACCAGTCTGTTACTGACTAAACCAAGATGAATATGATCAATGATACCACTATACAAGGATCGCAAACTAATACCGCACATGTCATGACCACATTTCTCACCAATAGTGACTAAATGAATACTCACAAACAATCATGACCACATATCTTACACATAGTAACTGAATAATTATCTACCAACATACCGACCAAATAGTGACTGAATAATACCGCCACACCATGACCACATATCACCACCACATAGTAGACTGAATAATACCACCATGCCATGACCACATGTCACCACCACTTGTGACTTAATAATACCCCCACCACTCCAGGACCCACATATAACCAACCACATGGTGACTGAATGATACCACAACTTACTGTTTCCTCAATATAAACCATTACACTACCACCAATATTCCTGCCATACAGTGACCATATAGAGGTAGGTACCAGTTGTCCACAGGCTCTGCAGAGATTAAGGGTGGCATGCGTGAAATTTGCAGTTTAAATGCCAAATTTCATGCGCATTATAATAACATAGAATGCGCCTGATTTATGAACCCCACTCTACTGCGGGTCTATAATCTAGGCGCATTTCTAGGGCTAATACAAAATTTATGGCTCAGGTAAACCCACTTTGAAAGGGGGTTTAACCTGTTCAGCAGTAATACGCTACGAATTGCGCTTTTGCCAAGCATATAAATCTATAGCTTTTATACTGTTCTAGCGCGCCCCGCCTCCCACACGCTCCTCCGAAATCAGGCGCATTACAAAGTGTTGCTTGCGCTCTGTAATGCGCCTGATAATGGAATTCGGGAAGCTTTTCACTAATGCGAACGGGGCTGCACCGGATGTTGGGCTGAAGATTACGCAGTCTTCGGGAGAGCCCTGCGTTCATACAGATGTCCCATAAACTGACATTAGCACGAGGACCACACCTCATTTAGTGTCTCAGGTGACGGTTTTCTCTAATGGATGTTCATTTCTCATTATCCCTTTCTCCTTTCATTCCAAGGATAGCTCCATGATGACTTGTCCTCCAGAATTAACCACACAAACATCTTAGAATCCTCATTTTTCCAGCAACTCTGTGGCTGTTCCCACCTCTGTACAAACTCCCTATTGAGTGATAGGTGGAGTAAGGGGGTATTGTATGAGGTGATTAGGCAGTGGTTAAGGGGGGTGGGGGGGGGGGGGGGTTTTAAAATTTTTTTAGAATTCTTAGGTAAGGGTTGTATTTTTTGTTGGCACTAGGACATAGCAGTGGGAGAGGAAATACAGCTACAGCTTATAGGCACAATCTCCTAGATGGAGCAGCCCTCTGGAAACTGTCGTGTGGCCTCGGCCAGTGCTCCATCCCTGCATCTCCAGATGATCAGTCACAGCCATGACCTTCAGGGGTGCATGGGATGGCGTTTAATACTAATACTGATCGTTGGACTACTAAATCTGATTTGTTGGACTACGTCGGACCAGTGTTGCATCTATTTCTTTAGTAAAATTATCAATGAGCATTGGTGTCTGGGAGTGTTTATTTAAATATAGTATTTTTATTATTTTTTTCTGTGATTTTTTTTACCATTTTATTCCAGTTATAGTAATAGTGAGATATGGAGCTTGAAAGTCACAAGTTCAAAACATTGTTAACCTTTTGCTTGTCAGTGTATGGGGAAAGTATCTGGTTTGTGAGTGTTGTATGTGGCATGTAGACTGCGTGTGAGTGAAGTATACGGGATGTGTGCGTTATAAGAGTGATGAATGCGGGATGTGTACTGTGTGTGAGTGATGTATGCGGGATGTGTGCGTTGAGTTATGTATGTAGGATGTACACTGTGTGTAAGTGATGTGTATGGGATGTGTGAGTGATGTGTCGGGATTTATATTGTGTGTGAGTGATGTGTATGGGATGTGTGCAGTGTGTGAGTGTTGTTTGGGGATGTAAATTGTGTGTGAGTGAGGCACATAGGATGCATGCAGTGTGTCAGTGATGAATGGAGATGTATACGGTGCGTGAGTGATGTATATTTGATGTAAGAGGTGTGTGAGTAATGTATACCGGATGTGTGTTGTGTGTGAGTGATATATGGGGATGTAGATGGTGTGAGTGATGTATGCGGGTTGTATACTGTGTGTTAGTGATGTATATGGGATGTGTGCGGTGAGTTAGTGATGTATACAGAATGTGTGTGGTGTGAGTGATGTATTTTGGATGTGTGCAGTGTGTGAGTGATGTACAGGGATGTGTGCGGTACGTGAGGGATGTATGGGGATTTATACTCTGTGTGAGTAATGTATGCGGGATGTGTGAGTGATGTATGTGGGATGTTCAGTATACAGTGTGTAAGAATGTGTGTTTTGTATGAGGGATTTATGCAAGTTGATTCTGTGGGATGTATACGCTGTGAGTGATGTGTATGGGATGTTTAAGTGGTGTCTGTGGGATGTATATAGTGTGAAAGTGGCATATGTTTACTGTGTAGGTAATGGCAATGTTATGACCCTGTATGTGGTATGAATTGATGTGGTGTTCCCATCTCAGATATTTATGGCATATCAGCAGAATATATTGTAAATGTCTGACAGATGTGAGTTACCTTACACCATATTTTTATTTGTGCTGCAGCGAACCATGAGGTGACGGCTCATGTGCAACTCTCTCCATTAAGATTAGTGGACGTTCCAAGCACTGCCAAGTGCACTCACAGTAAGGGTATGTTCACAAGGCGTCTTTACGGGACGTAATTCACTGCATAATTGTGCTGCAATACGGCCGAATCACGCCCCCCCAACTACAGTAATTCATAGCTCTCATTGAGAGCTATGATTACCTGCCATTTTCCCCGACGTGTATTATGCGCCGGGAGAAAGACGTGACATGCCGTTGAAGATGAAAGTGAGTGGGGGCTTGGCCAGAGCACTTTAGAAGTACGCGCTGGCCAGAATATACTTCTAAAGCACCCGGCGTAATACAGTGCTTTGAACTGGCCTCCCCTACCGCTACTGCACACGGCCCTTGTTTTCTGCCTCTCTTTCTCTGCCTTTCTCCCTGAAAAGCAGCCCCAGGTCTGCTAATCTCAGTGGCTCACCGTGCACAGGGGATGACCGGGAGTTTTCTTGCTCCAGTCTGTACCTGAGCTCCCACTTCACCCATTCAATGTATTGTCAGAAGGGAACAACCCTCTATGACATGTCTCCTAACTGCTATCTGAGACCTTATTCAGGTGTCACCCCTTTATCAGCTGGAGAAGAAGAGTATAATATGTGGATAGGAAAAGTGACAGTGCTCTGTGAGAAGGTAGAGAATACTGGAGAGTCTGAAGTTACTGGCTATAGAAATTGTACAGGCTGAGTGGCAAAGCAAGCTACAGATAACTTATCAAGAATATTTGGTTGGCCTAGAATATGATTTTGGGTCTCTAGCATATGCCACAGAACTACGTTATAAACTCTGCAACAGCTACCCAGATCCTGGTGAAAAGATATCCAACCTGGTTCACTGACTGGTATCCAAAGGTGGGACTAGCCTCAGAAAGCCTGACCAGTGGTCCCTGGAATAAGGACTATGAGAAGTTCCAACCCAGTACTCCACTGCACAAAGATTAAGGTTTGGTAATAACGTGAAGGTTCCCTGCATTTTCCATCAGTTACTAAGGAAGGTGTGATAGAAGAAAGCTATCCAGGGAGCCACAGTGCAAACATCTAAGTGGGTGGCTGCTCAGTTTGCCAAAGCAGCCACCGAGAAACAACAGTGTCCAAGAAGGGCAAATGATACAAAACATAGAGATTGAGATATGCAATAGTCCATGTTAAAATCAAGAAGTTTCTTTGAAACAGTTATCAATCAATGCATCAATAAATTGGCCAAAGTGTTCTAAAAGAGCATAAAAGGTGAGGGACTCCAGATTGTAGGAACAAAGGAAAAGGTTAAGTAAAACCTATCATAAAAGAGAAGCAAACTGCCACCTGCACCAGGACATAGTTCAATCACAAGCTGAATCAACTTTCACGCTCTGCAAAGGGCATATAAATATAACTAGAATGCACATAATAAAAAAAAAGGAGAGTAATGTGGGTAGGTGGTGGATCACCACAAGAGAGGACTATAACCACGCCAGGGAGTGGAGTCTAAGGAGCCCACGATATTCACCGTAGCCCACCGCATGGACTTAGCTGCAGGAGACTTCAAGGTCGCTATCCCTGATGTGGCCACGTATGGTGACAGCCGAAGTGCTAACGAGGTACAAAAGGAGTATGCAGAGGCGTCGTTGAGTCACAGGCAATAAGGTCAGGGTACGTGGCAGGCAGAAAGTAGCCAGAGGTACATAAGCAGGAGTTCAGAACCAGAAAATGCAGAACACGGGTAACAGTTTGGGGCCACCATCAAAAACAACGTACCCCAGAAATGGACCATTCAAATAGACACATCAACTTGGCATATGTCACGGTTCACATTGTGGTCACTGCCATGGACTGTCCGTGTGTCAGTGCCTGCCTGGGGCCCCGTAGACTCCACTCCCTGGCATGGGTCTCCTATACCATCTTACCCGCGGTGATCACAGTGGATTGAAACCTGCTAAAGATCAACGTGTCCGTGCCTACTGTCATCACCGGATCGTTACAGTGTATAGGTGGTTCTCTCTCCAACATAACAGCACCATATGGACATGGAGTTGATGTGTATTGAGGTCTGGAGAAAAACTCAATGAATAAAAACCCAGATATGCTAGCATATTTAATATGCCTACTTCAGGCGCATTCAAAAGTGTCATGGCTGGCATATAATGCTCCTAGTTTTGGTGTACTACAGTTCATTTATACAGTGAATAGAGCCGGTCACTGTTTTTTGGTGCGCAAAATTACACCAAAAAATGGTGCAGCCCCTAATGGAACATGTCACCTCAAAGTCTTTTGGATTCTCTTTAAACATTAGCAGATATAGCTGTGTTTCTTGCCAGGCAAGGGGACAAATTGGACCCATGAGGTGAGTGGTACCCGGCAAAAGTTCAATAGGCAGTCATAGGCCTGTTTGGAGAAGGAAACAAGTCTTTACTTGCTTTTCAGATAAAACATCCGCCAAAAGTCTCCAATTCGAAGCCTTAGAGGCAGAGATTTTCGGAAGGACGAGGTTGACAGACTGGACAGGATGAGATGAACACAAATGGTGGCTCCAAACTTTAAATCTCCCCCGTTCTCAAATTAAGCACCAAGAAGCAGAGGAACAATAACATGGAAGGACCCAGGATTGTTTGGCGCTGGCATACTGGGAGAACTAGAAGGAATCTGTACTTATGGAGTGCACCAACTTGTAGAAGCAGAGGCTCTGTGCTGTACTGGATAGAACCAGAGAGGACCTCTCCATTTATGGAAGTAATCATCAGAGGCTTCTCCAAGCAGGTGATAACGAAACATCAAGGATGAATGGATGAAGTTGCCCACAAAACCCAAATCCAGGAAAACAGATTTCATGAAACTAGTACCAGATGGAGAAAGGAGGGTCATGGGTATAGTCAGACGCTGAGAGGAAGAGTCTTTACCTAGGGTCGCTTTTATCATTAAATATAGGATCTGGAGTTTACCGGATGACACTCAGTCTCTCAGGAATTTGCTTTTTAAACCCCTGCAGTAGAGGCACAAGTCATCCTTAGATAAACATACCGTCTCCACTTGCATAGGCTCTTCACATAGCACTACAGGAGGAGACAGCAGATGCCTCTGGAATATGGGAGTCAGACAGGGCAGTCTGCGTGGCTGAGGCGAGTGTCTCTACTGGCAGAACACCAGTTGCCTTTGTGCAAACCAGATGTGAATTGTTGATCAGAGAAATAATATTGTCCAGACTAGTAGGAAGGTCCTGGAATTCGCCCCATAAGGCATCTTAGAAGGCTACCACAAGAAGGTCATTGTGCAAGGGGAGCTCCAAGGACATGGTTTCGAACTGTACGGCATATTGCTCCAGCAGGAAGTCAGCTTGGTGTAAGCAGAGCAGAGATGACGCATCTTAGGAAGCATGCTCGGGCTTTTCAAAGACCTCACGGAGGGGCCTCTAGCAATTCCTGCTGGTTACGTGTCATAGTGTCCCATCGCTCCTAGATTTTGTGGCCCATGACATGGTATCTCCGGAGAGTAGACTAACGATTAATGCCATCTTGGCTTGGTCGGTAGAAAAAATGAGGTGCCACAGCCTCAAAATGATTTTTTTTTTTTTTTTTTTTTTCGCACTAGTATTTTAGGAAACTGCGACAGGTCTTGGAGTTCCTATCACAATGAGGTGGCAGTGACATGTGAAGATTTGGATTAGCGCTGGCAACTGGAGGCGGAACTACAGCAGGTGCAGAGGTGGCACAAGGTCATGGACTTCAGGAAAAGGTACTTTTGCGGGATCCATAGTCAGTTGTGCTGTAATGGGGGGTAGGCGGTGGATTCTGCCGGGAAAAGGTGACTATTTACCACGCCAAGGAGCGGAGTCTAAGGAGCCCACCGCAAAACAGAATTAGACTTGGCTGCGGGAGACTCCCAGGTCGCTACCCCGGACGTGGCTGCTTATGGTGACAGCTGAAGTGCGAACAAGGTACAAAAGGAGCAGGCAGAGGTGTTGTTGGGTCATTGGCAATAAGGTCAAGTCAGGCGGCAGGCAGAGAGTGGTCAGAGCTATGTAAGCAAGAGGTCAGAACCAGGAAATGCAGAACATGGGTAACAAGCACAAGACTAAGCATAAGACTAATGCAGGAACACCAGTAACTGGCAGAGAGTAGAGGAAGAAGTATCCAGATAAAGCCCCAGGCAAGCCCTGATTATGAAATCTGCGAAGGCCAGCGTTCACAAGGGACTTATGCACCATTCATGGCAGTATGTAGTTACCAAAAATCCCACATCTGTCATCACTGGACCACAACCTACATTTTGTACCTGCTGGATTAGATATTAGGTACCACTCCCTATGTTGCATAAATTAAATTTAATGTTCAGTTTCTGTGTTTTTTAAGATTTTAACAAAAAAAAAGCCTTCCACTCCTTATCTTGATGCCATCCGCCCAATGACTTTATAACTCTGGGTGGTTGCCATCTAACTCAGCCCCTTTATTTTTTAAAAGACACCCCAAAGCAGAATTTCGGCTGCCACAAACTGGGGCAGTTTGTGAGGGGGGGGGGGGAGCCACCCGGGTCAGTGCACCGGGGCCTCCCGCTGAGAAGGTTTTGATTACCATTCCTTTTTTCCCAATCGTTTTATATATGGGGTATGCGGGGGACCCTCCTGGATTTCCAAAATTTGCGGGCATTAATCATTTGGGCTGGGTAGTTTGTAGATGCTGCTGGGTCTTATCAGACCAAATCTGCTCTCCCAATGATTTTTGGGGCTGAAATTCCCCCTGTAATTTGGGGCAAATTTTTCCCAGCCCTAGTTAAGAGGAAATTTAAAAACAAAAAATCTAAGCCCATCAAAAAAAAAGTATTTTGGGGGGAAACAATAAAAAAAATAATAATTAAAAAAAAAAAATTTACCCCAAAAAATAATATAGGAAAAAAAAAAATTGAGACCCCAAAACCCCCAAATTTTAGTCCTCCCAACACCCCTTTACCTTTGTTCACCTATATGAAACCATCCGAGTTTGGAAAAAAGTGACTCAATGACAAAGCTTTTTTTTATTTCCACTTTTGTTTCTTTAAAACTTTGCCGACCATCCATGGACTATTAACACCCGGGAGGGGAAGTTTTTCTTGCTTTGGAATTTTCTGGTGCTTTAAATTTGGGGCAGCGGGGGGGGTTTTGGGGGACCCGGGTTGTCGACGATAGCTGACTTTTCCACTGAAAAGACAGGGATGGCTTATTACTTTTCCTCCCTTTTCGCTGTGTATACAGTGCTGTGTAAAAACTTATGGACAAACTAGGGGTACCTGAAAGAAGGAGTGGAAAAAATTTGGGAAATTTGAAGCAAGGAATAGGGGCCCCAGGAAGCCATGAGAGGGAGAAAGAATGAAAAATGAAAAGGGTTGTAAAACAATAATACAGGCCTTGCGAAATTTTTTCGGCCCCCTTTAACTTTTCAACCCTTTTTCCCCCATTTTTAGGCTTCAAAAAATAAAGATATAAAAAATTTTTAAATTTTTTTGTGTAGAATCAAAAAACAAGTGGGACAATTGTGAAGTGAAAAGAAATTTATTGGGAAAATTTTAAATTTTTTTAAAAAAAAAAAAACTGAAAATTTGGGGGTTGCAAAATTTTCGGGCCCCTTTACTTTTTGGGGCAGAAAAATCCCCTCCCGAACATCCCAAGGAAGGGACTGTGCAAGCGATCATATTTCCCAAAAAAAGGGGTTTTCAGACCACTGCAAATCTACCAAGGGCCCCCCCTTCCCTCTAAACTTTCATCTCAAACAAGGAGAAGACTGATCAAGATGCCCAAGGGGCCCCTTGATCACTCTGGATGAACTGCAAGATCTACAGCTGGGGTGGGAGATCGTCTATAGGACAACAATCATCGTTTCACTGCACAAATCTGGCCCTTTTTGGAAGAGGCAAGAAGAAGCCATTTCTCAAAGATACCCCTAAAAAGTCTGGTTTAAAAGTTTGCCCCAGCCACCTGGGGACACCAAACATGTGGGAAAAGGGCCGCCGGGAGATACCAAACATTGGAAGAAGGGCTCTGCTCAGATAAACCAAAATCCAACTTTTTGGGGACAATGCAAAATAAAAAAAGTTTTGGGATAAAAGAACCAGCTCACCCCCCCGAACACCCATCCCCACTGTCACAATGGTGGGGCAGCATCATGGTTTTGGGCTTTTCTTTGCGGGACAGGGAGGGTTAAAATTGATGGAAAATGGGTGGGGCCAAATACGGACCATTTGGGAAAAAAAACCCTTTTGGGGTCTCAAAAGACCTGAGACTGGGGGGAAAAGTTTTCTTCCCAAAGACAATGATCCCAAACAAAAGCAAAAACTACAAGGAAGGTTCAAAATAACCGTATCCAGTGTTAGAATGGGCCAAATCACGTCCGAGCTGAAACCAATAGAATCTGTGGAAAAAGCTGAAAATGTGTTCAAAACGCTCTCCATCCAACCTCACTGGCTCCACTGTTCACAAACGCTCTCCCCCAACCCCCCCCTAGCTCCACTGTTACAAACGCTCTCCATCCAACCTCACTGAGCTCCAGCTGTTCACAAACGCCCCCCTCCAACCTCACTGGCTCCCGCTGCCCAAAACGTCTCCATCCAGCCTCACTGACTCCACTGTTCACAAACGCTTCCACCAAAATCACTGAGCTCCGCTGTTCACAACGCCTCCATCCCCAAACCTTTACTGAGTCCAGGGTTCGCCCAAAAAGAATGGGGGAAGAAATTTTATCTATGATATGCAAAACTGATAGAGACATCCCCCAAGCAACTTACAGCTATAAACACAGCAAAAGGGGGGCGCTACAAAAATATTACCTTTAAAGGGGGATAATAATTTTTGGGACACCCCCCTTTTCAGTTTTTTATTTTTTACAAAAGTTTAAAATTCCAAAAAATTTTTTTTCCACTTCACAATGTGTCCCATTTGTTTGATTTTCACCCAAAAAATCAAATTTTTATCTTTATGTTTGAAGCCTGAAATGTGCAAAAGGTTGAAAAGTTCAAGGGGCTGAATTTTTTTGAAAGGCACGTTTTAAATTATATTTCCATGCTAATTTGGTAAAGTGATCCATCTTAAAAGATGGAAGATGCTTCAGCGTGACCACAGTTTGTTAGTCTTTCCATAATAAACCTTGATTTATTTTCGGGGGGGCAAGAAAAAGGGTATTCCATGGAGACGAAAATGACACGACAAACCTTTTTTAGGGGCACAAAAGAGGGGCACTTATCTTGCCTCTCAATCAAAATTTGCTATGATAAAAAAGGAAGAATGATTTGTCACTCGCCCCCAGGGACATTATTAGACAAAGGTTCTTACCTGAAATACCATAACGTTAATACATTTTAAATCAGAAGTTTCCTACACATAGGAAAGACACTCTGCAGGTTTTTCCACCATTGACATGAAATCGAAAAAACCCTTCCCGATTTAGGTCAATTGGGAAAAACCAAAAAATTATTGTTTTCCCAAATGCCAGAATAATGAGAGAGAGACTTTTTTAAGGAAATTATTATTATTTTTCTGCAAATAAAAAAGTTTACAACATTTCTTTATTTTTGGGTGCATTCCCCTTAAAAACTGTATGACTTGTCCCAAAAACATTTTGGACCCTTCCAAAACTTCCACCTTCTGCAGCAAAACAACCCCAAACATGAGCTGCCCCCAGTGTTTCACATTTTTGGGATGGTGTTCTTAGGTTTCCCAAGCTTCTCTCTTTTTCCCTCCAAACGTAACGTTGTCATTAGGGGCAAAACAGTCAGTTTTATTTTTGTCAGACCACAGGCATGTCTCCAGAAATGTGGGTCTTTTTTCCTCGATTTGCAAACATGAATCTGGTTTTTTATATTTTCTTTTGGATTTAAGGGCTTTTTCCCCAGAGTGGCCTTTCACCCCATGTTGTTACGAACTTGTTTCACTGGGATAATACACAATTTACCATTTCCCGTCACATCTTCACAAGGTCTTTTGCTTTTGTTCTTGGGTTGATATGTACATGTTGGACCAAAGCCTGTTCATCTCTGAGACACAGAACCCGTCTCCTTCCTGAGCAGGTGACATATAGAAGAGGCAGGTCATTAAGGGATAGGCTGATTCACAGCCATTATACCGTACCGAAACCGACAGGAACATGGTTAGAACGGGAAAACCCTTGGGATTTTAGTGTGGGAAAATGTATATTTTGCAAACACATTTCCAACTAGGATTTTAGAGTTTTGTGACAGTAAGCCTATGTAACCGCATTTTAGAACGTTTACCCAGGGAGTTGTTTATCTCTGCAATTTTACGTGGTAAAAATAAATGGCAAAAAAGACTAGACAAAAAAAAAATCCGGGTTTTGGGGGAAAAATCAGGGGATGGCGACATAGACGCGACACCCCCTTTTCAGGCATGTTTGGTGGAACATAGGGGGATCCAACAGGGATGAGTTTTTTGGTATGGAGAAAAAAAACTCAACACAAGAAAGGAAATCATGAAAAAAAAATTTTTTTAAAGGAAACGGAGTGGACCTTTAGAAGAAAACGGAAAGCCAAAGGGGCTTAATGAACTCCATATTTTGGCTGTTTTATTTAAAATCCCCTGTTTCACACATCCAATTTTCCTGGTAACTTTTAGGCTCATAATGATGTGGTCACGTATGGTGACAGCTGAAGTGCTAACGAGGTACAAAAGGAGTATGCAGAGGCGTCGTCGAGTCACAGGCAATAAGGTCAGGGTACGTGGCAGGCAGAAAGTAGCCAGAAGTACATAAGAGGAGTTAGAACCAAAAATGCAGAACCGGGGTAACAGTTTGGGGGCCACACAAAAACACCGTACCCCAAAATGGACCTTTCAAATAACACACAATTTGGGCAATGTCACTTTCACATTGTGGTCACTGCCATGGACTGTCCGTGTGTCAGTGCCTGCCTGGGGCCCCGTAGACTCCACTCCCTGGCATGGGTCTCCTATACCATCTTACCCGCGGTGATCACAGTGGATTGAAACCTGCTAAAGATCAACGTGTCCGTGCCTACTGTCATCACCGGATCGTTACATGTATGGGTGGTTCTCTCTCCAACATAACAGCACCATATGGACATGGAGTTGATGTGTATTGAGGTCTGGAGAAAAACTCAATGAATAAAAACCCAGATATGCTAGCATATTTAATATGCCTACTTCAGGCGCATTCAAAAGGGTCATGGCTGGCATATAATGCTCCTAGTTTTGGTGTACTACAGTTCATTTATACAGAGAATAGAGCGTCAACAGTTTTTTGGTGCAAAATACACCAAAAAATGGTGCAGCCCTAATGGAACATGTCACCCAAAGTCCTTTTGGAGATTCTCTTTAACATTAGCAGATATAGCTTGAGTTTCTTGCACAGGCAAGGGGTACATTGGACCATGAGGTGGAGTGGTACCCGGCAAAAGTTCAATAGGACAGTCATAAGGCCTGTTTGGAGGAACAGTCTTTACTTGCTTTTCAGATAAAACATCCGCAAAGTCTCCATTCGAAGCCTAGGAGGCAGAGATTTTCGGAAGGACGAGTTGACAGACTGGAAAGGATGAGATAGCAAGTCACTGGTGGCTCCAACTTTAAATCTCCCCTGTTCTCAAATTAAGCACCAGAGCAGAGGAACATAACCATGGGAGACCCAGGAGTTTGGCGCTGGCGGACTGCGGGAGAACATAGAAGGAAATCTGTACCTTATGGAGTGCACCAACTTGTAGAAGCAGAGGCTCTGTGCTGTACTGGATAGAACCAGAGAGGACCTCTCCATTTCTGGAAGTAATCATCAGAGGCTTCTCCAAGCAGGTGATAACGAAACATCAAGGATGAATGGATGAAGTTGCCCACAAAACCCAAATCCAGGAAAACAGATTTCATGAAACTAGTACCAGATGGAGAAAGGAGGGTCATGGGTATAGTCAGACGCTGAGAGGAAGAGTCTTTACCTAGGGTCGCTTTTATCATTAAACATAGGAGCTGGAGTTTCCCGGATGACCACACAGTCTCTCAGGAAGTGCTTCTTACCCCTGCAGTAGAGGCACAAGTCATCCTTAGATAAATATACCGTCTCCACATTCATAGGCTCTTCACATAGCACTACAGGAGGAGACAGCAGATGCCTCTGGAATATGGGAGTCAGACAGGGCAGTCTGCGTGGCTGAGGCGAGTGTCTCTGCTGGCAGAACTCCAGTTGCCTTTGTGCAAACCAGATGTGAATTGTTGATCAGAGAAATAAGATTGTCCAGGGCTAGTAGGAAGGGCCTGGAATTCGCCCCATAAGGCATCTTAGAAGGCTACCACAAGAAGCTCATTGTGCAAGGGGAGCTCCAAGGACATGGTTTCGAACTGTACGGCATATTGCTCCAGCAGGAAGTCAGCTTGGTGTAAGCAGAGCAGAGATGACGCAGCAAAGGAAGCATGCTCGGGCTTTTCAAAGACCTCACGGAGGGGCCTCTAGCAATTCCTGCAGGTTACGCGTCAACGGGTCCCCTCGCTCCTAGATTTTGTGGCCCAGGACATGGTATCTCCGGAGAGTAGACTAACGATTAATGCCATCTTGGCTTGGTCGGTAGAAAAAATGAGGTGCCACAGCCTCAAAATGCATAGCGCACTAGTTCAGGAAACTGCGACAGGTCTTGGAGTTCCTATCACAATGAGGTGGCAGTGACATGTGAAGATTTGGATTAGCGCTGGCAACTGGAGGCGGAACTACAGCAGGTGCAGAGGTGGCACAAGGTCATGGACTTCAGGAAAAGGTACTTTTGCGGGATCCATAGTCAGTTGTGCTGTAATGTGGGTAGGCGGTGGATCTGCCGGAAGAGGTGACTATTACCACGCCAAGGAGCGGAGTCTAAGGAGCCCACCGCAAAACAGAATTAGACTTGGCTGCGGGAGACTCCCAGGTCGCTACCCCGGACGTGGCTGCTTATGGTTACAGCTGAAGTGCGAACAAGGTACAAAAGGAGCAGGCAGAGGTGTTGTTGGGTCATTGGCAATAAGGTCAAGTCAGGCGGCAGGCAGAGAGTGGTCAGAGCTATGTAAGCAAGAGGTCAGAACCAGGAAATGCAGAACATGGGTAACAAGCACAAGACTAAGCATAAGACTAATGCAGGAACACCAGTAACTGGCAGAGAGTAGAGGAAGAAGTATCCAGATAAAGCCCCAGGCAAGCCCTGATTATGAAATCTGTGAAGGCCAGCGTTCACAAGGGACTTATGCACCATTCATGGCAGTATGTAGTTACCAAAAATACCACATCTGAAATCACTGGACCACAACCTACATTTTGTACCTGCTGGATTAGATATTAGGTACCACTCCCTATGTTGCAAAAATTAATTGACTGTTCAGTTTCTGTGTTGTTTAAGATGTAACAAATAAAGCCTTCCACTCCTTATCTTGATGCCATCCGCCCAATGACTTTATAACTCTGGGTGGTTGCCATCTAACTCAGCACCTATGTTTTAAGACATCCAAGCAGAGATTTCGGCTGCACACTAACTGTGCAGCTGTGAGGGGGGGGGGGGGGAGCCAGCCGTCAGTGCTAGCCAGGCTCTCCGCTGAGAAGGTAGCTGATTACCATTCCTGCTTTCCCAATCGCTTTATATATCGGTATGCAGGGAGCCTCCTGGACTCCAGATTTGCAGGTCATGTAATCACTAGGGCTCGGTAGCTGTAGATGCTGCTGGGTCTTATCAGACCAAATCTGCTCTGCAATGAGTTTATGGGGCTGTATTTCCCCCTGTAACTGGGGCTAATTTACCAGCCCTAGTTAGAGAGGAAATAAAACAAAAAATCTAAGTCATCTAAAAATGTATATTGGGGGCACAATACACAAAATAATAATTAAAAAAAATAAATACACAAAAAATAATATAGGAAAAAAACACTGAGAGCCCAAACCCCAACTTTTAGTCCTGCACCAACATCCCTTTACCTTTGTATCACCTATATGTAAACATCCGTGATGGAAAAGTGACTCAATGACAAAGCTTGTTTTAGTGCCACTTTTGCTCTTTAAACACTTGCCGACCATCCATGGACTATTAACATCCGGGAGGTGGAAGTTTATCTCTGCATGGAAGTTCTGGTGCATTAATTGTGCAGCTGCGCGGGTGGGGAGCCGGTTGTCGACGATAGCTGACTCTCCACTGAGAAGACAGGGATGGCTTATTACTGTTCCTGCCTTTTCGCTGTGTATACAGTGCTGTGTATAAACTTATGGACAAACTAGTGGTACCTGAAAGAAGGAGTGGACAAAATAGGAATAGAAGCAAGGAATATGCCCAGGAAGCCATGAGAGGGAGAAAGAATGAAACATGAAAAGGATTGTATACAATATATACAGTGCCTTGCGAAAGTATTCGGCCCCTTGAACTTTTCAACCTTTTGCCTCATTTCAGGCTTCAAACATAACGATATAAAATTTTAATTTTTTTGTGTAGAATCAACCACCAGTGGGACAATGGTGAAGTGAAACGAAATTTATTGAATATTTTAAACTTTTGTAAAAAAAACAAAACTGAAAAGTGGGGCGGCAAAATTATTCGGCCTCTTTACTTTTAGTGCAGCAAACTCACTCCAGAACATCCTAAGGAGCACTGTGCAAGCGATCATATTGCAATGGAAGGAGTATCAGACCACTGCAAATCTACCAAGACCCGGCCGTCCCTCTAAACTTTCATCTCAAACAAGGAGAAGACTGATCAGAGATGCAGCCAAGAGGCCCATGATCACTCTGGATGAACTGCAGAGATCTACAGCTGAGGTGGGAGAGTCTGTCTATAGGACAACAATCAGTACACTACACAAATCTGGCCTTTATGGAAGAGGCAAGAAGAAGCCATTTCTCAAAGATATCCATAACAAGTCTGGTTTAAAGTTTGCCACAAGCCACCTGGGAGACACCAAACATGTGGAAGAAGGGGCCGCCTGGGAGACACCAAACATGTGGAAGAAGGAGCTCTGCTCAGATGAAACCAAAATCCAACTTTTTGGGCACAATGCAAAATAATATGTTTGGCATAAAAGCAACACAGCTCATCCCCCTGAACACACCATCCCCACTGTCACACATGGTGGGGGCAGCATCATGGTTTGGGCTTTTCTTCAGCAGGGACAGGGAAGATGGTTAAAATTGATGGGAAGATGGATGGAGCCAAATACAGGACCATTCTGGAAGAAAACCTGTTGGAGTCTGCAAAAGACCTGAGACTGGGACAGAGATTTATCTTCCAACAAGACAATGATCCCAAACATAAAGCAAAATCTACAATGGAAGGTTCACAAATAACCGTATCCAGGTGTTAGAATGGCCAAGTCACAGTCCAGAGCTGAATCCAATGGAGAATCTGTGGAAAGAGCTGAAAGCTGCTGTTCACAAACGTTCTCCATCCAACCTCACTGAGCTCAGCTGTTCACAAACGCTCTCCATCCAACCTCACTGAGCTCCAGCTGTTCACAAACGCTCTCCATCCAACCTCACTGAGCTCCAGCTGTTCACAAACGCTCTCCATCCAACCTCACTGAGCTCCAGCTGTCCATAGACGCTCTCCATCCAGCCTCACTGAGCTCCAGCTGTTCACAAACGCTCTCCATCCAACCTCACTGAGCTCCAGCTGTTCACAAACGCTCTCCATCCAACCTCACTGAGCTCCAGCTGTTCGCCTAGCAAGTATGGGCAAGAATTTTAGTCTATCGATATGCAAAACTGATAGAGACATCCCCCAAGCAACTTACAGCTATAATCACAGCAAAAGGTGGCGCTACAAAGTATTACCTTAAGGGAGATGAATAATTTTGCACACCCCACTTTTCAGTTTTTTATTTTTTACAAAAGTTTAAAATATCCAATAAATTTTGTTCCACTTCACAATTGTGTCCCACTTGTTGTTGATTCTTCACCCAAAAAATTCAAATTTTATATCTTTATGTTTGAAGCCTGAAATGTGACAAAAGGTTGAAAAGTTCAAGGGGGCTGAATACTTTTGCAAGGCACTGTATATACTTATGATTTCCATGCTAATTTGGTAAAGTGATCCATCTTAAAAGCATGGAAGATGCTTCAGCGTGATCCACAGTTTGTTAGTCTGTTCCATAATAAACCTTGATTTATTTATCGGAGGGGCAAGACAATAGGTAGTTCCATAGTGAGACGAAAATGACACGACAAACCTTTTTAGGGGCACAAAAGAGAGGCACTTATCTTGCCCTCTCAAGTCAAAATTGCTATAGTATAATAAAAGGAAGAATGATTTGTCACTCGACCCAGGGACACTTGATTACGATCAAAGGATTCTGTACCTGTAATACCAGTAACGTTATATACAGTTGAAACCAGAAGTTTCCATACACTATAGAGAAAGACACATCTGCAGGTTTTTCTCACCATCTGACATGAAATCAGAATAAACCTTCCCGATTTAGGTCAATTAGGAACCAAAATTATTGATATTTGCCAAATGCCAGAATAATGAGAGAGAGACTTTTTTAAGGCATTATTATTACTTTCTGCAAAGTCAAAAGTTTACATACATTTCATTAGTATTTGGTAGCATTGCCCTTAAACTGTATGACTTGTGCCAAACATTTTGGATCCTTCCACAAGCTTCTCACCTTTTGCAGCAAAACAACCCCACAACATGATGCTGCCACCCCAGTGTTTCACAGTTGGGATGGTGTTCTTAGGCTTCCAAGCTTCTCTCTTTTTCCCTCCAAACGAAACGATGGCCATTATGGCAAAACAGTTCAGTTTTACTTTTGTCAGACCACAGGACATGTCTCCAGAAATGTAGGTCTTTGTTCCTCTGCATTTGAAAACATGTTTTGGGTTTTTTTATATGTTTTTTTTTGGGAGAAAGTTCTACCTGCAAGGGGTTTTAGCCCATGTTGATAATACTTGTTTCATTGGATAATGACACAATCTTCCGCTTCCGTCGCATCTTCCCCAAGGCTTTTTGCTTTTGTTTTGGGGTTGATATGTACAGTTGGACCAAAGCCTGTTATTCTGAGACAAGAACCGTCCCTTTCCTGAGCAGGGACAATAAAAAGGGCAGGTCTTTAAAGGGAAAGGTGTTTCACAGCCTTTATACCGTACCGAAAACCCGCGGGAAAAATTTGGGGTTTAAACGGAAACCTTGGGCTTTTGTTAATGTGGAAGATTATTTTTTGCAAACACATTCCCAGACTAAGGAGTAAAAGAGCTTTGTGAAGGTAAGACCTATGTGTCCGGATTTCATGAATGTTGTACCCAGGGGTTGTTTATCTCTGAAATTTTGTAGTGGGGTAAAAAATATATAGGCAAAAGGATAGACAATTAAAAATAGCTTTTGTAAACATCTAGGGGATGTGCGAATAGACGAAAAACCCCCCCGGCCAGGCTGTCGGTTGGAACATGGGGGAGTTCCAACGGCATGATTTTTTGTGTATGGAGAAAAAAAAAACCACATTTAAGAAAGGGAAATTTCATGATAAAAAATTATTTTGAAAGGAAAGGAGTGGCCCTTGAAAAAAACCCGGTACACCAGGGGGGTTTTTATGAACTCCTATATTTTGCTGTTTTTTTTGAGATCCTTGTTCATACACCCAAACTTTCTCGGTAACTTTTAGGCTCATAATGATGTAAATGGACTGATGTATCTGGGCAAAATAGCTATAAAGATTTGATTAATGATTTGCGGGATTGTTTATATTTTTTTGATCCCTAAATTGTATATTGTTTTATGTGTTTAGATTTGTATCGATTCATCTATCTAAATGATGCCTATCTATGCCCTATTTAGTATCCCTTTTTTATATCAATATGTGGGTATATTTAGCCCTAATGAGAAAAATATGGGTGGTATGTTGAAATTATAATATATATATTTCATACCTAGCTGTAGTACCGCCGAGTTGTGATATAAATGTAAAAGCTGCATGCTGCGCCCTGGTGGTGATGCAAGCGTAATTGATGTCATTGAGTTGCACCGATTTGTGCACAAGTAACAATATGGAGGAGTAGAGCTGGAATGGCGCTACACATTGATGTTGTCGAGATGTTGCTACATCTCGTTCTATAATACTGCCAAGAATAGAGGCGGACGGGATAAGAGAATTTGAATAGGGTGCGTGATTGTTGTCGGCGCATGCGCAGATGAACATGGCTGGTAACCATGGTACCGTTCAATGCCGGCGCATGCGCAGTAGTGTTCTGAGGACGCCGAGTTGTCGGCGCATGCGCAGTTGAACTTGGCTGGTAACTATGGTACTGTTCAATGCCGGCGCATGCGCAGTAGCGATTTGAAGACGCCGAGTTGTGAGCGTACCTGTGGGCGGTAAGCAGCATGAACTATGTCTATTTAAGATGGGATACTGGACATAGTAGCATTAATATATCGAGGAGACTACTATCCTGAGTCAGAGTGACGTCCCCTGTGAGATCCTCCTGATGAACCCCAGAATATGGAGGGGGGAAACGCGTCGAGGATGAGGTTTGATGTATCTTGAGATGATACTGGATAGATGTATCTTATGTTCCCTACACGGAATGTATATATATAGATATATACCCTAAAATTGAAAGAGAAAATTGTGCTGTTCACATCATTTGATCCCTACGAGCATCCATTTGTGGGGGGTTTTATATGAACAGTTATAATTGTATGTGGAAGAATCTATATGTATCCTAATTTTAATAAAGAGAACTGGGCTGTTCAAAATATTTTATCCCTTTGAGTACTATCTAGGGGGCTTAATATGAATAGTGAGAACTGTGTCTGGATTTTGAATTAACTTATCCTTAAATATTGTACAGGAATATATACACGCCAATGATTTTGGTGGTTGACAGGGACACAGAAGGAATCTAATAGGGTGAGCCGACAGAGACTAGACCGTCCTTATCGGGACGATTACTTGGTCTATCTTAGGATAAGTGTAGGGAAGTTAGTTAGGGACAGTGTGTATATATTGATTAGTGTAGTCTTGAGGGGCGTAATTGTATTTTTATGGATATTTATTAAAAGTTATATTTTAGAGTTTGGATTTGTTTAG
Organism: Phyllomedusa bahiana; assembly: GCA_025379985.1. Classification (NCBI taxonomy): domain Eukaryota; kingdom Metazoa; phylum Chordata; class Amphibia; order Anura; family Hylidae; genus Phyllomedusa; species Phyllomedusa bahiana. The sequence goes on from JAODAL010002944.1 coordinate 127,745, forward strand.
ACTTGTTGGTCAGTATGATGGCTGGACATTCCCATCTTGTTTGTACTTGTATATAATTGTTTGTACAGATGAACGAGGCACCTTCAGATATCTGGAAATTGTACCCAAGGATGATCCAGACTTGTGCAAGTCCACAATTCTCTTCCTGATATCTTGGCTGATTTCTTTAGACTTTCCCATGATGTTACACACAGAAGCAGTGTGTTTCTGGTGGAAATTAGAAAATACATCTACAGCTGTGTCTCTTATTAACACAGATGTTGCCAATAAACCAGAAATCAGAAGCTTCCAAAGACATGAGATCATCATATGGGCTGTCCCAAATTGTTTAAAGGCAGAGTAATCCTAGTGTATGGAAACTTCTGACTTTGCAGAAAGTAATAAAAATGCCTTAAAAAATTCTCTCTCTCATTATTCTGCATTTGGCAAATGTAAATAATTTTGGTTTCTAATTGACCTGAAACAGCTGAGGTTTATTCTGATTTCATGTCAGATCATGAGAAAAACCTGCAGATGTGTCTTTTTATATAGTGTATGGAAACTTCTGGTTGCAACTGTATATGTTAAAATGTGGGAAATAATATTTAGTGCAGACCACTAGATCAACAAAAATAAGACTAAGGGCCACATGCATGAACCTGTTTAGGTCTAAAACTCATTCTTTTGCCCATAGGTTACTATGGGCAAAAAGGTGAGTTTTAGACCTAAACAGTTTTCATACATATGGCCCTAAATGAGCACAAATCACAGATACATCTGGCTTAAACTAGGGGCCAGGTGGATCAGGACCTGAAAAATGAGTAAGATCATTAAAAAAGAAAATACAGTGAGTCTCTGTAGCTAGACATTTTGTTGAGTATTCACATAGGACCACATGTATGCAACCGGTCTAGGTCTAAAATCCACTTTGTTGCCCATAGCAACCAATCAGAGTCCATAGCAACCAATCAGAGCGCCCCTCTTATTTCATATAGTGCTCTGTAATAATGAAAGGGGCGCTCTGATTGGTTGCTATGGACTCTGATTGGTTGCTATGGGCAACAAAGTGAATTTTAGACCTAGACCGTTTTCATACATGTGGCCCCTAATGTTAGTGACTTAAAGAGAACCTGTCACATAGATTATGCCCCCCTTGTTGAGGGCAGCCCAAGCTAGTGTCAGACCTGCTGTTTCCAGCGCTGTGTCCCTTATTCTGTAAGATGCTGGAGTTTTAGAACACTTAGCCCTCAAATCTTATTCATGAGTAGGTGTTATCCCCGCCCACCAAAGACTAGCACCGCCCACTGACAGTTATTCACATGTTTCTACCTATTTAAAGTAATAGGTTTGTCAGTTGAGGTGGGCGGGGCTACCTCGGGTGGGCGGGGTTTTGAAAAAACTGACACTCCTGAAGGACTCTTCGAAGACTCTTCTGGCTGAAAACTGCAGATTTGAGCATTAAATACACGAAAACTCCAGCATCTTACAGAATAAGGGAAACAGCGCTGGAAACAGCAGGTCTGACACTAGCTTGTGCTGCCCTCAGCAAGGGGGGCATAATCTATGTGACAGGTTCTCTTTAAAGTGGTGCGTCATGATTCATCAAAGAAATAAATGAGAGATCGGGCACAATCTATTAAACAATTACTTAAAAGGGAAGTCCATTGGATTTCACAGCTTGAAGCCCTGGCCCCGAAGGAGTTAAATGAAGAATGCAATTGGAGTGTAATGCTGTAGGCTTGTGATGGTTACTCTTGCTGATCATAAATGAATATGTATAGGTTAGAAGATTGCATAGATTAAAAGATTGTATAGTTACACGCCAGTACTAGAAATCTATATCCAAAAGCGAAGCTTGAAAAACTGGAAATACAAGTTAGAATGACATACATATGAGAAAGTGTTAGTGAAATGTTCTAAATGTTACCTCCGACGGATGTACTGGTGGGGTAGATTCCATGGGGCCGACTAGAAGCACCTATTTGGCAGTGTTACTGGTGGTAAGAAGACTTACTGCTAGTAAACGGCAAGAACGCCGGGCATGCGGATCCTCGGGGCCGCCGCGAGCGTGGATAGTAACGCTCGCGGTAGTAGCCGAAGTACGGGACAAGGACAGCAGGTGCCGGTACAGATGACAGGACACGGCAGGTGTAGTCGTAGACAGGTGCCGCAGTCCCAGGCAGGTAACAGACTCAGTACAGCAGCAGATATACAACAGATATAACAGACTGGTGCAGCAGCAGATATACAACAGATATAACGGACTGGTACAGCAGCAGATATACAACAGATATAACGGACTGGTACAGCGGCAGATATACAACAGATATAACGGACTGGTGCAGCGGCAGATATACAACAGATATAACGGACTGGTACAGCAGCAGATATACAACAGATATAACGGACCGGTACAGCGGCAGATATACAACAGATATAACGGACCGGTACAGCGGCAGATATACAACAGATATAACGGACTTTGGTACAAACAGCAGATATACAACAGATATAACGGACCGGTTTCAGCGGCAGATATACAACAGATATAACGGACCGGTGCAGCGGCAGATATACAACAGATATAACGGACTGGTGCAGCGGCAGATATACAACAGATATAACAGACTGGTGCAGCGGCAGATATGGAACAACAATAAAAAGAAAACAGAAAACGCTCACCGGCATTTGAAGTCCATATAGGATCTGACTGCTCCCCTTCCACACACGGTGCACTGAAGAGAGGTAGGTATCCGACGGGGGGTCCAAAGTTGTAGTGATACTACCCTTGTCAGATGGACGAATTATGATGTAGGGATTAGCCTTAAATTCCTTTAGAGCCCTAAATTGATTGGATGTGAGATTATTTTGTGTATTATTTATTTTGTTGTGTAAATCTTTCAGATCCTGTACCACCAGAAGCCTACATGTGAGAATTAGGGAGCATATTTATGACGTTAGTCACACTAGTACAAGAAGCGTCTCGGGTGCGTCCAAGCACTTTAGAGACGATCATGCAGGGGATTGAGTTCTTTTCGTGTAGTGGGTATAGAACAGGTTAACAAACCCCCCCGTGGGGGAGATTGGAGGGGTTACTCACCTATAGAGAAAGCCCATTTGATTCTTATTTTAGATACACGATATCCTGCAGGCCTGAATTATAGATCGGACCTTATTATATATATAAATATATGTCATGTTCTCGTATTAAATCTGTTTGCATAAGATTATAGTGTAAATTTTATATGTCAATATAAACTAATCTTTAAGCAATGTCTTTTATACACCATATAAAGAGTTAAAGTTCAGGTGCATTTCGCTAATTGGGTTTCAGGAAAGGGGGTTAATATTGGTTTTTTTTCTACTCACGATTGGGGTTTTTAACAAGGGGCCCTCTAAAAGGCCTGAAACGCTCAACAAGATGTAGTTTTTCTGTGTTTTTAAAAAAAATTTTTTACTCTTGGGCCAATAAAGTTTCGTTTTTTTCAAATCACCACCCTTTTTCCCAATTTAAACCCCCAGCACGAGTGCTAATTCCCTTGGGTTTTTTGCCCTCGGCAAAATATACAACGATATAACCCGGGCTGGGGGCAAATGGGAGGTTAAAAACCAAAAAATTAACGGACTGGGGGCAGCAGCAATTAAAAAACCGATAAAAACGGACCCGGGGGCAGTGGCAGGTATACAACAAAATAACGACTGGGTGCAAGCAGCAGATATACAAAAATAAAAAAAGGGCTGGGGTTTAGCAACCCGATATACAACAATATAACGGGCCGGGCAGCGGGAGGTAAACAGCCCGGTGTAACCCTTTAGGAATTGCAAAGGGGTTTAAAGCAGATAAATTTTCAGTCCAGGGGTCAGCTCTAAAAATGGACAACAACAAAAAAGACTTTTAGGAATCTTCAGGGTTTAAATCCCGGAACATAAAACCCAAGAGCAGGTTTAAAGGAAACACTGATAGCCCAAAAAAGAACGTGGGGGGCAAGAGCAGGAAGTTCCCTCGTAAACCCCGAAGGGGCGAAAGGCACTGGCCAGGGGAAATTTGGGACAAATGGGGCCCCTTTTTAAAAACAGATAGAAGGGCCCGCAACGCCTTTGGAGGTGCCCCTGGGCGCATAGGAGCCAGGAAGCAAGGGGCGAGGGGTTTGGGGAGTTTCTTTAAATGCCGGCGCTGGACAAATATACTCGCATCAGAGGGACAGAACTGGGACGGGGGGAAGATACCATTTGCCAACTTTTGAAAATTTAAAAACAAGGGGTCCCTGAATTTTTGGCGCGGGGGTCCCAAAAAATTTTTCATGGGCACCGCCCCAACTTTTTTTTTAAAGCCCGCCCCTTTAAAAAAAACTAAAAACCCAAAATCCACCTAACTGCATAACGGCTTTTGGAAAAACCAGGTAGAAAGCCCTTTTAGCCATTTGTAACCCCCCATAAGCAGGTAGTGCCCCCTTTCACAGTAGATGCCCCCCTTTACCAAGTAGAGCCCCCCCTGGGAGCCAGGTTTGGTGCCCCCCCTTTGTTAACCAAAGGGAGGTGCCCCCCCCTATGTTTCCAGGTAAATTTCCCCCATTGTTGGGCCAAAGGGAGTGCCCCCCTCTGTTTGCCAAAGGGGGTTTTTCCCCATTGTTGCCCCGGTAGTGCCCCCCTCTGTTGCCAGGAGAACCCCCCCTTGTTCCCAGGTAGATGTCCCCCCTGTTTTCCAGGGATTTCCCCCTTGTTTTCCAGGTAGTGCCCCAATTTTTGCCAAATTTGATGCCCCCTCTGTTTCCAGTAGATGTCCCCTCTGTTGCCAAAAAGTGCCACCCTTGGGTTTCTAAAGGGAAATGCCCCCCTTGTTTCCAGGTAGTGCCCCCCTTTTGCCCCGGGAGGGGTTTGTTCCCCCCTGTTGCCAGGTAGATGTCCCCTTTTGTTTCCCCGGTATGCCCCCCTCTTTTCCAGGAAGGGGGCCCCCATTGGTTTTCCAGGTAGTGCCCCCTTTTTCCAGGAAATGCCCCCTCTGGGTTTGGGCCCGGTAGTCCCCCCCCTGTTGCCCCGGGAGTGCCCCCTCTGTTTCCCCGGTATTTGGCCCCCCCCCTGTTGCCAGGTATTGCCCCCCTTGGTTTTCCAGAAATGTCCCCCTTTTGTTTGGGAGGTAGATTTCCCCCTCTGTTGCCCCGGTAAATGGGCCCCCTCTTTTTGCCAGGTAGAAAGTCCCCTCCGTTGCCAGGGGGAATTCCCCCTTGGGTTCCAGGTTAGTTCCCCCCCTGTTGCCCGGTTTAAAAACCCCCCTTTGCCAGGTTTTTCCCCCCCTGTTGCCCGGGAGATGTCCCCTCTGGGTTGGGCCCGGGAGATGCCCCCTCTGTTTTCCAGGGACCCCCCTGTTGCCCCGGTAGTGCCCCCCTTGTTGCCAGGTAGTGCCCCCTCTGTTGCCAGGTAGATGCCCCCCTTTGCCATTTAGTGCCCCCATTTTTTGCCAGGTAGTGCCCCATTGTTCCAGGTAGATGCCCCGTCTGTGCCAGGGAAAAGGGCCCCCTTTGGGGTTTTCTAGGTAGATGTCCCCCTGTTTTCCGGTATGCCCACAATTTTTGCTAGGTAGTTCCCCCATTGTTGCCATGTAGATGTTCCCTCGTTTTTAAGGGAATGTCCCCCCCCTGTTTCCAAGGAATGCCCCCCTTGTTTTCCACGTAAATGCCCCCACTGTTGCCCGTAGATGCCCCCCCTGTTGTCAGGATGCCCCCTCTGTTTTCCAAGGGAACTCCCCCTCGTTTCCAGGTTAAAAGGGCCCCCCTGTTGCCCAGGTAAGGGCCCCCAATTTTGGGTTTCCCGGTAGATGTCCCCCTCTGTTGCCAGGTAGTGCCTCCCCCTTTTTCCCGGGAGATGTCCCCCCTTTTTGCCGGGAGATGCCTCCCTCTTTTGCCCCAGGGATTTCCCCCATTGTTTTCCAAAGGGAGAGCCCCCCAAAATAGCAAAAAAAATAAAATAAAAATTTCCCCTTACCTCCACCCCAAGGGTCCCTTTCAGGGACGGCCCTCCCGGGGCGATCCCCCCCAGGCGGCGCAGGGGGAATTTAAAACAGCCGCGCTTTACTCCCCCCACAGCCGGCGTCACTTTCCCCCTGCGCCGCTGACCTTGGTTAAGTGCGGGGCACCCCACCGGCTCCGGGCATACAGGGGAGGGGGAGGGGGAGCGATCCCTCCTGGGTCCCCCTGCACCCGCGAAAACTTTGGGCGGGTTTAAACGGCCCCCCCCCTGCAGGCCTGCTTCACCCCCCTGGTAGACGGCCCCCACGGCCCCCAAAAGTATTGCACTAGCGCTACTCCCCCTTTTGCCGGGGGACCAAATTTTAAAAAGCCCCCGCCCCGGCCCGCTTTTCTCGGGGGAAAAAGCCAACCCCCCGGGGGGCGGTGGGGAAACCCCAAATACGGGGGCCCCCCGCCAAAAACGGGGGAGTTGATGAAAAGTATTTTAATCGTCCAGCAAAAAGGGGTTTTTCCCGAACCACCACAAAAGGGCCCCTCCCGGGTTTTTACAGAGACATTTTCAGGCATTGAAAACCCAAAAGGACGGTTCCAATTTGGGATGGGTCATTTTAGTGAAAAAACCCGGGGGAGTAACCCCTTTTCCCCCTTTCCCTTAAAAAACCTCCTCCTCGAAATCCCCGAACGGGGGAAACCCACATAGGTCGGGGGCCTGAAAAAATTACGGGGGCAAAACCCCAAACCCCAAAAAAACCAACAAAAAGGGTACAGGTGCCTGGGGAACCATGACCCCGGGAACAAAAAAGCTCTTTGGGGGGCCATGAGCCCAAAGAGTACAGATGCTCTGGGGTCAAAACCCTAAACCAGTGGGGGACAGGGGGTCGGCCGAACCATTAGGGCCAAAAAGATACAAAACTCTGTGCGAACCAAAGAGCCCGTGGGTTTACAGGAGCTTTTGGGGTTTAACCATGGGGCCAGAGGTTTTCAGGAGCCTGTTTGAATCAAGAAAACCAAACTTTTCGGTGGGTCCCCCTGGTGAATTTATTAACCCAAAACGGGTACAGGAGCCCGTGGTTGAAAACCCTGGGAAACCAGAGGGTAAAGGGGCCCCTGGGTTTAAAAACATGAGCCAAAAGGTACAGGGGCTCTTGGGGGGTACCAAAGCAAACGGTAAAGGAAACTCCCGGGGGGAACCAAGACCCGCCCCGGGCAGGATCTTGTTGAACCATTAGCAAGCGGGTACAGGGGGCTCTGGGGTAAACATTACCATCAGCAAGGGGGCTCTGGGGGGGAACCATGAGCCCCCCGATAAAAGGACCCTGGTGAAAACCCTGACCCACCGAGTACAGGACTCTGGGGGAACCTTAGGGCCATAGATCAGGTCCCCTTTGGGTGAACCATGAGCCAGCGGTACAGGGGCTCCCGGGGGAACCATGGGGCCACCGAGTTTCAGGAGCCCCCCGGGTGAATTTATGAGCCATCAGGTACAGGACTCGGGGAACCATGAACCCCCCCATTTCAAAGGGGCCTGGGGGAACCCCTGAGCCAGGGGTACAGAGCTCTGGGGGGAAACCCTTAGCCCTCAGGTACAGGACTTGGTGGAATTTATACCATCAGGTACAGGAGCTCTGGTTTAACCAGAACCCAAACAGGGGCAGGCAGGGGCCACCCCCGACCATCCTGGTCAGTTTATTCTATAACGCTCGCAGCAGCAGGGGCTCCGATCGCCTGAACCCCCCCACCAAAGGGTGAAAAGGTCCAAGGCAAGGGGCTCGGGATGAAAACCGGACAAGTGTTTGAAACTCATTCAAGGTAAGGTTAAACAACTGCCAAACAGGAAACTGCATAATCAGGTAGATACAGCCCTATGTCCTGTATTTTTTTTTTCCCCTTTCAAATAGTGGGGAATTTCCCTTTGATTTCTCAAATCATTAAAAAGCTTTTACTGATCCTTCCCCTCGATCCTCAAGTGGAATTTTCCTTTTTGGCTAAAGAGGGTACGACCCCCCAACCGCGTCGTCCCCCAACCCCCGGGGTTTGGTTTTTTGTACACACCGTGGGTCCTCAAAATCCCTGGCTAAAAAACACCCCGGGGTTTAAAAGGTGCGGTCATTACAGGTGCATGTGCTGCAATGTTATGGCCCAGTCTTCTGTTTGTAAGTCCCAAAAGTCCTTTCAGTTTGGGAAAAACCAGTTGTTTATTTTTAAATTTTCCCCGTTCAAAAACTAATTTTAAAAATACGTAGGTTATAAATTTCGGTAAACTAAAAGGGGAAAAATCAAAGACCCTATTCTTATAGTAAAGCCCACTACAAAAGGGGGTTTTTTCCTTTCTTTTGGGGCCCCGAAAAAATCGTATCTACAGCATGCAGGTGACACCCAAAAATCCCCTCCCCAACTAGGCCCGGGGAGGCAATTTTTTTAAACCAAATCCCCCCGGATTTTTTTCCCTTTAAAAAATAGGGGGGAAAAACCCCCATGAATTTCCCCTTTCCCCCCATCCTTTTGGCCCCTATACGCAAGTTCTATAAGATGTTTGAACCCGACGGACGGGGCCCAAAATTCGCAATGTGGGCCCCTAAAAACAATTTTAATGCCCTTTAAATTTGGTGCGAAACTTTCCCCTAACAAAGTTTTTGGGGCATAAACTCTTTCATTGAACTGGGGGGTATTAAACGCTCCTCTATATATTTAAAAACTGGGGGGTAGGCGCCCAAGGTTTTAAAAAAATGAGCATTTAGAAATTTAAAAGAAGTCGCCCAAAACTCCATATGGTTTTAAAAAGTAGCCCAAAGACTTAAAAACACAAAAATTTTTTATTTTTTTATATAAACCAACATTTTTAACAAAAAAAAAAAAAAAATTTCAAAAAAAAAAGATAAAAAAAAAAAAACCCCACCCTGCAGGTTTTTTCTCACCTATTCTGACAGAAATAAGAAAAAAAACCTCCCTTTTTTGGTCAATTTTTTTAATTTTCCAAATGCCAGAATAATAAGAGTTTTTTTTTAAAAGGGGTATTTTTATTCCCTTTTTAAAAAAAGTCAGATGTTTCCAAACATTTAGGGTTTACTACCCCCTTTTAAAAACCAATTTGGGACGCCCATATGATGATTTTCATGTTTTTGGGAAAAAGCTTTTTGTTGGGTTTTATTGGTAACATTTTGCGTTAATTAGGGGACAAAAGGCTGGGGATGTTTTTTTTAAACACCAGAAAACACATGTTTTCCCCTTTTGAAAACCATTTTTGGTAAATTTCTAAAGAAATAAAACCAAAAAAATTTCCAGGAAAGGGATTTTTTGGACTTCCAAAAGTCGGGAAATCACCCTTGGTTCCCAAATTTCCAGATCCCAAAGAAAGAAAACCCCACGTTCATTTTTTAAAATTTACGCTAAAAAACCAAACAGTTGGGAATATCCCACCCATCATACCGCTCGGGAAGGAGATGGTTTCTGTGTCTCAGGGATAAATTTGGTTTTTGGTCTAAACATGTGCATTTAAAACCCAAAACAAAAGCAAAAGCCTTGGGGAAGAGGGTTTAAGCGGGAAACTGGTAAGATTGTGCCCATTATTCCCATTGAAAACGAGTATTGAAATCAACAGGGCTGAAAGGCCGCTTTTGCCAGGAAAAAACCCCCATTACTCCAAAAGAAACATATAAAAGGCAGTTTTAATGTTTGCAAATGCACAAAAGGAAAAAGCCCCTACATTTTTGGAAAAATGCCCCTGTGGTTGACAAAATTTAAAATCAAAACTTTTTTGGCCCATAATACCACGTTAAAAATTTTGGGGGGGAAAAAAGGGAGAAATTTTGGGGAACCCTAAAAAACCCAACCCCCAACTGTAAAAACAGGGGGGGAAAAAGGCGGGATCAGTTGTGGGGTTTTGTTTTGCTCCCGGGAGGGGACTGGTGCACTTCAAAAAAATAAAATGGACCCAGGGGGAAAAAGAACAAAAAACAGGGCGGGTGTAAAAAGGGGGGGGGCCCAAAGCCCGAAATATGCAGACAAAAGCCGTCCCCCGATGTGCCAAAAAAAGACAAATACCGATCAGAAAATCCGACCGGTATTGTCTTTGCTGTGGGAACGCACCCTTACTTATATGATGGGGAAATGCTTACCCTTCGCACATCTGGCAAAGAACTCCGCCTGATCCCCAAATCTTAAGAGTCTGGCCTCTTGTTTGGAACAACAAAAACCCTTTTTTCCTCTTTAACCCCCTTCCCCACTTGGGCGTTTTGGGATACGCCCCTTTTGCGGGGAATGACTTCCCCGAAATGGACGTATGCATTTCGCCCTGGCGATCGGCGGGCTTGCGGGGGGAGCCCCGCGCGATCGCGGGATCGGAACCAGCGGTAAAATTTCCGTGGCTTCATCCCCCTTTACCCCCGGGGCCCGGGGGAAACTCCGGCCGCGGGTTTTAAAAACGCCCTCTTTACCGCAGCCTGTCATGGCCGGATAATGATGCCGCAGGCAGGAGGGGTGGGGCTCCCCCCTGCCTACGATCGGCGAGGCAGCGGCACAAAATGCCCCCTCCGGGGCCCTCTCCACCAGACTCCCATTTGCATGGTTTTGAAAAGCCTTCCCGGGTAGTTCCCGGTGACGCACCCTGGCCCCACAATGCATTGTGGAAAGGTGTTTACGGTTTTCCATTTGGCCCACCCCCGGGATAGCCCGTAAAGCTGGGGGGGGGGGGCCAGATCCCCCTCTTCAAACAGCAATCTAATAATTGCCCTTTTTTTATGGGGATTTGCAGTTACAAATCCTCACTTTGGGGAAAAAATTAAAAAAAAGTGAAAAAGTAAAAAAAAAAAAAATAAAACACAAACAAAAAATAAAAATTTAAAACACATACACTGCCCTTTTCCCCTTTACAAACGCCAAAACGCCCCAAAAAAGATCAAAAAAATAAAGTAAACCCCTATTTTGGTATCGCCGGTGCGTAAAAGATTCCACCCTATAAATCCCGTCAGTTTAAATTAAAAACCCCCTATTTTTAAAGCCGTTAAAAAACAAAAACCAAAAAAAAAAAGTTAAAGAATTGCGATTTTTGTGCAAAACCTGCCCGCCCCCATTAAATGGAATTTAAAAAACGATCAAAACTCAAAAAAATGCCAAAAGTTGTACCAATTAAAAAAAGTCGTTCATCCCCGCAAAAAAAAAATTCCCTTTCACGTTTTTGTTTAAAGGAAAAAAAAAAAAAAGTTAAAAGGGGTTTCTAAGACTTTGGCCCATGCAAAAAATGTTTTCCTTTTTGAAAAAAAGTTTTTTATTGTGTAAAAGGGAGTAAAAAAAATAAAAAAACATAAAAATTTGGGGGGTCGCTGTAAAACGTAAACGACCTGCTGAGTAAAAATAGCATGTCCAAACTAAAACCTGCACGGGTGACCGCTGTTAAAAAAAATTTTAAAAAAAAAAAAACACTACCAGGAATGCTTTTATTTTGTTTCAAAATGCCTCACAAAAAAACCCTTTAAAAAAAAAGGAACAAAGCGGGGATTGCCCCCCCCTTAATGGAATTTTTTAAAAAAAGTCAAATCATTTCCCCCAAAAAAAAAGCCCCCTAAAAAGCTCCCTATCCCGAAAACGAAAAACGTTATGGCTAAACAGAACCCGGGCAACAAAAAAAAGCAATTTTTTATAGCCTATTTTTATTGTGTAAAAGTTTAAAAAACATAAAAAAAACTTTTTATAAAATCAATAACATTGAAAAATTTTAAAACCCAAACCCCCTTTGTAAAGAAAATCCCGGGCATTGATACCGCACGGTGAAGCTGTAAAATTGGAGCCCAAAAAAACAATGGGGGGAATTGCGTTTTTCCCCTCATTTTCTTTTTCCCCCAAAGCAAAAAAAAAAAAAATTTGGAAAAACCCTCTGCACCCAAAAATGTACAATTTTCACCCCTAGTGAGATTATTGAGGCCCCCGCTGAATCCAAAAAAGGGTAATTCTGGAAAAGGGTTTTTTCCTTTTTCTGGGAAATTTTGGGGGCTTTTGTAAATTTCCGGGCATGGCCCCACCAAAATTTTGCGTTCCAAAAAAACCCCCCCCAAGTAAAAACTCCCTCCCTTATACGCCCTTTTTTAAGCGGCCCCCAAAAAGCAGATTACACCCACATTTAGGGTTTTTGCCGAACTTGGAAAAATTGCGTAAAGGTTTTGGGTTTTTTTTTTACCAGGATGCCTTGTTTAAAATTAAAAAAAATTTTTAGCTTTTAAAAAAAAGATTTTTGGAAAAAAAAGATTTTTTTAACATTTTTCACAGCCTTTAAAGCTTTAAAAAATTTTTTTGGGAAAAACCTGTGGGGGCGAAAATGCTCACTACACCCCTGGATATATTCCTTTAAAGGGGGGTAGTTTTCCCTTTTTGGGGGATTTTTTTGGGGAAAAAATTATTTTTTTGCACCTTAAAGGGGCCGCAAAACTGAAATTTGGGCCCCCAAATAAAAATCCCAAATTGAAAATGAGACTTTTCCCGAGTCCAGTAGGTTTGGATTTCCTCCCCATTCTGGGGCTTTGTGGGGTTTAGCCAAATTTTTGCACTCGGGCCAAAATTTTTGGGATAATTTTCTGAAACGGCCCGAATTGGGGAATCAAAATTAATTTGCATTTCCCTGGGTCACTTTTTTCCGTATTCTTGTTTAATAAAAGCATAAAAATTTAAAATCTGCAAAAAAAAATAAAATTTTTGAAACTTTTACCTTTCACTTTGCTTTAATTCCTGTGAAAAAAACCTAATTTGGGGTTTAAAAAAACTTCCCCCAAATGCGGTTTTTTAATACTTTAAGGGGTGTTGTTTTTTTAGATTTGGGTTTTTTTTGGGGGGGATCTAACATCCAGGGCACTCAAAATTTACGTTAAAAACTGGACTGGTCCCTAAAAAAATGTGCTTGGCCCAAAATTTTTTTGAAAAATTTAAAATTACCCACCTAAATTTTTTAAGCCCCCAATGTCGTAAAAAAAAAAAAAAAGGGGCAATTTTAAAAAAATTTAGGAAAAATTTCAGCAACATAAAAGGTAGAAAGCTAGTTAAAAAAATAAATTTTGAGGGGGAAAAAAAACTATCTGTTTTTACAAAACAGACATTTTTGGGAATTTTTAAAATTGGTTAAAAAATTTTTTCAAAACTTTTTAACCCCGATTTTTTTGAATAAATTTTTCCCCAAAAAAAAAACAAAGGTAAATTTTTTGGGCCAAAATTTTACTATCTTAAAGGTTTAAAAGGGGTTTTACGAGAAAAAAATCTTTTTAATCACTGGATAGGTTTAAAACCGTGTTTAAAATTTTATTCCCCAATAAAGGTTTAACCCCAAATTTACAAAATTTTTTAAAAATGGGGCTCGTCAAAAGAAAGGTCCAAAACTGCCCCCGACGGTAAGGGGTTAACCAAGGGTGTCAAAAATTTCCCCTTTTTATTTAAAAACCCAAGTTTAATTCGGCATCCATCCGATGGGGGAAAAAAATTAAAAATAGTAAAAGCCATCTTTTTTAAAATTTTTTACTTATTTGCCCTTTTAAAGGCCTTTTTGTTCAAAACGGCTTTTTTCGCCGCGTTTTTTGGGCCCCACGGTTTTGGGCGATGCAAAACCGTCCCCGGGGGAAAACCGGGCCGAAAATAAGTCAAGGCCTAAATTTTTTTTATTGATTTCAATTGAAAAATTAAAGGGTCGTCGTTTCACACGACGCCCTAGTTTCCGTTCCGGATTTCCGCCGCGGAAATTGACGGGGGGAATTCCCGGACAGAAAAACCAAATTTTACATTTCAATTTTTTTCCGGACCGGGGTTCCCCACCCCAAAAATTAAATTTGGGGGATGGGGGAAACCGTTTTGGGAAAAACAAATTACAAAAAAAGTGCCACACTTAGTGGCCCCTTATTTGCAACTGGGGTTTTTAAATGAAATTTCAGAAAAGTAAAATTTTTTCGGAAATTTTCCCTTTGTAAAAAAACTTTTTTTGAAATAAGCCCTGTGAACGAGGAAATAACCCCACTTGACCAAATCTTTCCCGAAAAACGAAGGGGGAAAACCCCCAGGCCCAAAAATGGGTTTTCTTTGTAATAAAAACCCGGAGTGGTTTTTTACCCCCGTTTTAAAAATGGGCCAAAAAAAACTCCAAAAAAATAAACTCTTAAAAGCTGCCCTTTTTTATAAAAACTATTTCTAAAAAAATTATCGTATATATCAGGAGGGTTTACTGCAATGTACTTTAAACAGAAAATTTACTGCAATTCCCATATTTTTTGCACATTTGTTTGAAACCTTTTACGTTTATAAAGATTGAATGCAACCCGGTATAAACACATTTTGGGTGCACGTATATAAACACATAGACCGCCCCCTGTATAAAACGCACATTGGGCCCCCACTTTTATTTTACGCAATAGACCTGCACTGTATATAAGCACATAGACCGCACTGTATATAAGCACATAGACCGCACTTTTTATCGCACAAAGACTGCATGTATAAACAACCCTTGACTGCACTGGGATATTTTCGCACTTAAAACCCGCCCGGTATATAAAAAAAATTTGACCCCCACCCCGTAATTACCACATAACTGCCCGGTATATAAGCACATAGACCGACTGAATTGGGGCCCCACCAAAAGACTGCACGAAATTTTTAAAACACCCTAGATTCCCCTGTATATAAAACACATAGAATGCACGTAAATACGCACACATTGACTGCACTGTATATAAGCACATAGACTGCACTGTATATACGCACATTGACTGCACTGTATATAAGCACATAGACCGCACTGTATATACACACATTGACTGCACTGTATATAAGCACATAGACTGCACTTTTATATTAAACACAAAAGGGCCCGCCTGTATATAAGCACATAGAAATGCACTGTTTATAAGCAATAGCCGCACTGTTTAAACGCCCATTGACTGCACTGTTAAAATTTAAACCAAAGACTGCATGTATATACGCACATAGCTGCAATGTATTTAAAACAAAATAGCCCGAATTATATAGACATAGACTGCCCCCTGTAAAAAGCCCCAGGGCTGCCCTGTAATTTTTAAACACATAGACTGCACTGTATTTAAGCACCATAGAATGCACTGTTTTATAAACACATAGACGCACCTTTTTTAAGAACAAAGACTGCACCCAAAATATACGCACAATTTTGAACTTTTCACTGTATTTTAAAACAAAATTGACTGCACTGGTATAAAACCCCACCATTTTGAAATGCACTATTTATAACACAAAGACTGGGCCTATATTACGGGACCCTAGGGCGGCACTGTATATAAGGCACTTAGGAACCCGCACTGTATTTTACGCACATAGACTGAAGTTTTTATTTAAGCACCATAGAAATGTACTGTATTTAAACAAATAGACTGCACTGTATATACTCACATAGACTGCACTGTATATAAGCACATAGACTGCATTGTTTTTTTCAAACCAAAAGGGCTGTACTGTATTTTTTAAAAAAAATAGACTGAAAATGTTTTATAAGCACAAAAAACTGCACTGTTTATTTATTTCATGCCCCAAATCCCCCCCCGTTTTAATTTGGGGGGAGCCGGGGCCCCCCTATTTGGGTGGGCCCCCCCCCGCCCCTCCCGGGGGAGTTGGCATTTCCATTTTCCGGGGCCCCCAGAGGCGGCGGGGGCCTTTAAATGGCCCGCCCGCGACAAAAGGGCGCTTAAATGCCTTCCCCTGGCGCCGCCCCCCGTCCTTTCAGGGGGGTTTAAGCGGCCGCTGGGGCCCGCTTCACCCGCCCAGTCTCGCTGTCAGGGGAAGGGGGCAAGGGGAAAAGGGGGCGCCCCCCTCCCCCTCCTTTCCCCCCCTGGGATGTCCGGCCCGGTGTGTTTCGCCGCACATACCCGGTCCCGCGGCGCAAGGGGAAATTTACGCGCGGGGTGCAGGGGGGCGGGCGCGCGGGCCCCCCCCCCCCCCTTTCCCCCCAACCCCCCCTTTTTCGCCGCGAGGGGGAAAGTCCCGGGCGGTCGTTCTGCAGGAGGGCCCGGGGTAAGGTAAAATGGATTTTTTTTTTTTTTTCTTTTTACTTAATTTGCTTAAAGGGGGTCTGCCTGGGAACCCCGAGGGGGCAAACATGGGAAAAATGGGGCACTCCTGGCAACAATTTTGGGGAAACACTACCTTGGGAAAAAGGGGGGGGCACACCGGGAACAGAGGGGGGCTCTACCTGCAACAGAGGGGGGCACTACCCCTGGGCAACAAAGGGGGCATAAACCCCTTTCCAACAGAAAGGGGGCATTTTCCTGGCAACAGAGGGGGCCCTCTACCTTTGGGAACAAAAAGGGGGCCAACTACCCGGCAAACAGAGGAAAGGGGTTTACCCCGGCAACAGAGGGGGATCTACCTGGGAAAGAGGGGACTACCTGGCAACAGAGGGGACATCTTTCCCTTGGGGAACCCGAGAGGGCACTACACCCGGAAAACCCCCGAAGGGGGCAAGAAACCCCGGGCAACACCAAAGGGGGGATCTACCTGGCAACCCAAAAGGGGTTACTTACCCTTTGGGAACCCCGAGGGGGCATCTACCTGGAACCCGGCGAAAGGGGGAAACTACCCCGGAAACCCAAATCGGGGAACCTATCCCACCCCGAGCCCAAAAGAGGGGACATCTACCTGGCAACAAGGGGGGCATCCCACCGGCAACCCGAGGGGGTATCTACCTGGGCAAAAAAAGGGGGCACTAAAATGGAAAACAATTTTGGGGGGCCCAAAAATGGCAAACAATGGGGGGCATTTCCTGGCCCACAAAGGAGGGCCCCCCTACCTGGCTCCCCAAAGGGGGGCACCCACCTTTGGGTACAAAGGGGGGAAACTACTTTGGGGTACCCTTGGGGGGATCGACCTTCCTGTAAGGGGCACCTACCCCCGTTTTGGGGGGTTAAATACCCCCTATAAGGGGAAACTACTGGGGTTTTTTCCCAAAGCCGTTATGCAAATTTTGGGGGAGTGGGGTGTTGGGGGTTTTTTTAAGGGGCGTGGCATACCGGGCTTTTTCCTGTTTTCTTTTAAAAAAATTGGCAAACCCATGCTTTTTATACCACATTAAACACTGTATATACACACATTGACTGCACTGTATATAAAACCCCCAAAAAAGACTTTCACTGTATTTAAGCACATAGGGCTGGGGAAATGGGATATAACCCCCATATAAATGCCCCCTGTTTTTAAAAAAATTGAAATGAACTTAAAAGAATGGTTTTATAAGCACATAAGAACCCGCACTGTAATAAAACCAAAAATTTACTGGACTGAAAATAAGGGCCCCATAGACCGCAATTTAAATTTTTCCCATTGACTGCACCCGTATAAAAAGGGAAAATTTGGAAAACCGCACTGTATATACCACAAAAAACCCGCACCCGTATATAAACCACATTTGACGCACTGTTATAAGCAAAAATAGAAACCCCCCACCTGTAAAAATACGCAAAATTTGACTGCAAATGTTTTAAAGACAAAACCGGGACTTTTATATAAGCACTAGACTGCACTGTAAAATTTTAAACACATAGAACCGCAATGTATATAGCAATAAAAATGCCCCTGTATAACGCAAAATAACTGCCTGTAATAAAACACATGACTGCATGTAAAATAAAAGGGCAGGGAAAAGACCGAATCTGTATATTTAAACACAAAAGACCCCCACTAATTTTTAAACACATTTTCTGCCAAATGTAAAAATAAACACTAACCTTTTGGAAAGTGTATATTCGCACATAGACGAACAGGGAAATTAAGAAAATAGACCCCCACTTTTTATATATGCACATTTACCCGCACTGTAAATAAGACATTGGGCCGCCTGTTTTTACGCCATAGAAATGCCCCTGTATTAAGCACATAGACTGCACTTTTTTATAAGACTTTGACCCGGCCCCCTGTAATAAAGCACAAAGACCGCACTGTTTTATACACACATGACTGCCCCGTATATAAAAACACATGGAAACCGCACCCGTTTTAAAAAAGCAAAAAAAGACCGAATGTATATACCAAAACCCTTGATGCACTGTATATAAACAAAATTTTTCCGCACCGTTTTATTTCGCACTAGACTTTCACTGTATATAAGCACATAGACTGCACTGTATATACGCACATAGACTGCACTGTATATAAGCACAATTTGACCCGCATGTATATAACACATAGGACCGCACTTTATAAAA
This sequence comes from Phyllomedusa bahiana, assembly GCA_025379985.1. Lineage (NCBI taxonomy): Eukaryota > Metazoa > Chordata > Amphibia > Anura > Hylidae > Phyllomedusa > Phyllomedusa bahiana. The sequence continues at coordinate 145,878 of JAODAL010002944.1, forward strand.
AACACATTGACTGCACTGTAAATCACCTTTGACTGCACTGTTTTATACCCCCAAAAAATGCCCCGTTATTACGCACCTAGACTGCCCCTTTATAAAAAGCATATTGACTGAACTAATGAACGGTATATAAGCACATAGACTGTCAAATGTATATCACACATTGACTTTCCCTGTATTAAGCACTTTGACCGCACTTTTATATACGCAAAATTGCTGCACTTTTTTTAAACACATAAAACCGCCAAAGTTAATAAACCCCCCATAGACTGCAAATGTATATAACACATAAAAAAGCACTGTATTTTAAGCACCCAAAAAGACCGCACTGTATATACAAACATTGACTGCACTGTATAAAAAGCACATTGACCCCCTGAAAATTCGAAAAATATAAATGCACTGTAAAATACCACATTGCTGCACGTAAAATTTAAACAATAGACCGCCCCTGTTTTCTACACACATAGGGCCCCCAAATGTTTTAAACAAACTTTGAAAGCACTGTATTAAAAAGCACATAGACCCCACTGGGATAACCCCACAGCTTTCCTGTATTTAAAAGCACATTTGACTTTCACTGTTTTATAAGCATATTTACCCGAAATAAATGAATGGTAAAAAAGAAAAAAGACTGACTTATATCACACATTTTTACTGCACTGTAATTTTAAGCACATAGACGAAATGTAAAAATACGCCCCATAGAAAAGCACTGTATAAAAGCACTTTGGGCCGCACTGTAAAATACGCACAAAAAACTTTCACTGTTATATAAGCACATAGACCGCACTGTATATAAGCACAAAGACCGCACTGTATATACACACATTGACTTTCACTGTTTTTTACGCAAAAAACCCTGGACAACTGGTATATAAAAACCCAAAAGACCCACTGTATATAAAACACATTAAACCCCAATGTATATACGCACATAGACTGCACTTTTAAAATAAGCAAATAGGAAACCCCACTGTATATAAACACAAAGACCGCCTGGGATAAACACCCCATTGACTGCACTTTTATAAAACGCACCCTAGACTTTTTACTGATAAAAAAGCACATATACCAAAAAATTGGGTTTTTTATAGATTTTGGCCGACAGTTATAAAAAGCACATAGCTGCACGTTTAAAAGCACATAGACCCGCACTTTTTTTTAAGCACATTGAAATTTCTTGTAAATAAGCCCCTAACCGCCTGTTTTAAAAAGCACATTTGACTGCAAATGTATTTAAGACAAAGACTGTCTGTATATTTCGCACATTGACCGAACTAAAAGAATTTTTATTTAAAACACATTAACTTTTGATTACGGGTTTTATAAAAATCCTCTTTCATTTTTAAATTTCCCTTTTTAAAAAGGTTAATTTACAGAATTTCACTCACTCACAACCAATATCTAAAAAAAAAGATTTGAGCCCATATGGTTGGGTTCCCAACCCAAAAATATTAGAATTCAGATAATTCCCAAAACAAGAAAAAAAATTCAAAATTTTTGTTAAAATGGTCACGCACCCCCCCAAAGGAAAAACCCAAAAAAGAAAAAAAAACAAAAAATTTAATAAAACCAAACTTTTTTCAAACCCTTTGGGCTTTATCCTTTTCCACAGAGAAGAGCTCTTATACAAGCATCTAAAAATTTTTTCAAATTTCCCGAAAATTTTCAATTTTAAATTAAAAAAAACACGTTTTCCCGCCTTAAAAGGGATTGTGTCGCAATTTTTTTTTTTTTGCAGTAATGTGTGTGTTTTCTATCATCTTTTTATCTCTTTTGCTGTAATTTTGATTGTGAGTCTGTATAGTGAGTTATAAAGATTCCTGTGTGTAGGAGCCCTGCCCCCCTTCAAGAAGATAGTTCTCTGCTGAGTGTGAGTTGCAGGACACTACTGGAAAGCTGCCTTAAGTTGATTACTGCTGGTTTAGAGGACTGACAAAGGGGATTTCCGAGTATGGTTAACTTCAGTGAGAGCCCCCTGCTGGAGCTGCAGCATTGATACTATTGTCTGCAGGGAGCCTTGATTGTGGAGTTCAGAGGAGCTGCTACTGATTGTACTGCCATCTGTGCCCTGCAGGGCTGCCAGTGAAGAGGCTGCTGACCAGGTGTGCGTCGGTTTGTCATCGGTCATAATAAAGTGATAGGGCTTTTGTTGCTGACGATTTTTGCACTATTCAAGATTTTTTCTGATTTTTTTAGTTCTATCGCTTTCTGGACGTTTTAAAAATTCTTTTTATAACGGATATTTTGGCGCAAGAATTAGTTTTTTTTTACGTTTTTTTTGCGCTGTAAATCCCCTTTATTTAACTGTATATTGAACTAATAAAATTTTCATCGCTTCTGACGCAAAAATATCCTTTTCTTTTTGGATTTTGGTACGCTAATTAAGTTCTATCGCTTCTGATGCTGAAAATTCGATTCTTTACTGATGTTGACGATAATATCTGTTTCGCCGCGTTTTCTGACGGCTAAACTCAGTTTCAGCCCGGATCTTGCCGCTAAACTAAGTTTGATGCGGATTTTGCGCTAAACTACGTTTGCTGCGGATTTTGGGACGCTATACTCCTTTTCTAAACTCTCTTTTTCTATGCGGATTTTGCCGCTAAACTCTGTTTGCTGCTGATTTTGCCTCTTATTATGTGGTGGGGGGGAATTAGGCCTCTTTACCATGTGGTGGTGGGGATTAGCCTCCTATACATGTGGTGGGGGGGGGTGGGGGTATTAGGGGATTAGCCTCGTATACATGTGGTCGGGAGGGATTAGCCTCTATAACTGTGTGGGGGGGGGGGGAGAATTAGCTCTATACTGTGGTGGGGGGGTTTAGGCCTCTATTTCATGTGGTGGGGGGGTGGGTATTAGCCTGTATACCTGTGGTGGGGGGGATTAAGACATCTATCATGTGGTGGGGGGGATTAGTCCTCTATACCTGTGGGTGGGGGGAATTAGCCTCCTATACCTGACAGGAGGGAACTAAAAGGAACAATGTATGTCATAAGGGAAGACGTACATGACAGGAGGGAACTAAAGCGGAACGACGTATGTCATAAGGTGAACGACGTACTTGCCTTGACAGGAGGAACTAAAGAAGGAAACTGCGTATGTAAGAGGGGAACAACGTACATGAAGGTAGGTACTAAGAGGGAACGAACGTACATGGCGGAGGAACTAAAAAGAGGAACGATGTATGTCATCAAGGGAACGGACGTACATGACACGGAGGTGGAACTAAAGGGGAACGACGTATGTCATAACAGGGACGGACGGGGACATGACAGGGGAAACTACTAAAGAGGAACGACGGATGTATTAAGGGAAGGACGGACATGACAGGATGGAACTAAAGAGGAACGATGTATGTCATAAACGGATCGACGTTACATGACAGAGTAACTATAGAGGAAACGTACGTATGTCATAAGGGATCGACGTACATGGGTGGGACAGGAGGTACTAAAGCCGGGAAACGAAGTATGTCTTAAGGGAAGGACGGACATGACAGGAGGACTAAGAGAACGACGTATGTTCATAAAGGGAATGAGTACATGAAAGGAGGAACTAAAGAGGAACGACGTATGTCATAAAGGAGGAACGAACCGTACATGAAAGGAGGAAGGAACTAAAGGGGAACGAATGTATGTCAGAGGGAGGGAACGACGTACAGGACAGGAGGGAACGAAAGGGGGAACGATGTATGTCAGAGGGGGAACGACTACATGAACAGGAGGAAATAAAATGGGAACGACCTATGTAATAAGGGAAGGACGTACATGACAGGAGGAACTAAAGAGGAACGAGTTTATGTCAGTGGGGAACGACGTACTTGACAGGAAGGAACTAAAGGGGAACGAGTATGTCATAAAAGGGAACGAGCGTACATGATAGGAGGAATAAAGAGGAACGACCGTATGTCATAAGGAACGACGTAACTTGACAGGGGATACTAAAGAGGAACGACGTATGTCATAAGGAAACGATGTACATGACAGGAGGAACTAAAGAGGGAATCGACGTATGTCATAAGGAAACGAAGTACAAGTCAGGAGGAACTAAAGAGGATCGACGTATGTCAAGAGGGGGAACGCGTAAATGACAGAGGATGAAACTAAGGGGAAAGACGTTTGTCAGAGGGGAAAGACGTTTTTTTTAATGACAGGAGGAACTTAAAGGAGGAACGACGTATATCATAAGGGAACTGACGTACATGACAGGAGGAACTAAAGAGGATCGAGTATGTCAATAAGGGAACGTCGTACATGACGGAGGGGAAACTAAAGAGGAACGATGTATGTCATAAGGGAATGACGTACATGCAGGAGGAAATAAAGGGGCACGGACGTATGGTCATATATGGGAATGACGTACATGACAGGAGGAACTATAGAGGAAAGATGTTTGTCATAAGGGAACGACGTACATGACTGGAGGAAACTAAAGAGGAACGCGCTACGTCATAAGGGAACGTCGGTTCAATGACAGGAGGAACTAAAGTGGAACGGACGTATGTCTAGAGGGGAACGTTTATGAAAGGAGGAAATAAAGAGGATCGAAGTATGTCAGAGGGGACGATGTACATGACAGAAGGAACTATAGTGGAACGACGTATGTCATAAGGGAACAAGTTCCATGACAGGAGGAACTAAAGGGGAAACGAGTACTTGGACAAGCAGGAACTCTAAAGAGGAACGACGTTACGTCATAAGGAAACAACGTACATGAATGAGGAACTAAAGAGGATCGACACGTACGTCATAAGGGACAACGACGTTACATGACAGGAGGGAGGAACTAAAGAGGATCGATGTATGTCAGAGGGGAAACAACGTACATGACAGGAGGAACTAAAAGGGGCGAATCGACGTAAATGACAGGAAGGAAACTAAAGAGGAACGACGTACACTGTCATATCGGACGACGTACATGACAGGAGGAACTAAAGGGGAACGACGTATGTCAGAGGGGAACGACGTACTTGACAGGAGGAACTAAAGGGGAACGACGCATGTCAGAGGGGAAACGGGAGAGTTCATGACAGGGGTACTAAAAAGGGGAACGACGTATGTCAGAGGGGATACGACGTACATTGACAGGAGGAACTAAAGAGGAACGACGTAAGTTCATAACGATCGACGTATCAGACGCTCTAATAAAAACACTCTACGGATCGAAGTACATTGAAAGGAGAAACTAAAGAAGGAACGATGTATGTCAGTGGGGAAACGGAACGTACATGACAGGAGGAACTAAAGGAGGAACGACGTATGTAATAGGGGAATGACGTTTACATGACAGCAGGAAACTAAAGAGGAACGATGTTTGTCATAAGGGACGATGATGTACATGACAGGACGGAACTAAAGAAGAAAGATGTATTGTAAGAGGGGAAGGACATAAATGACAGGTGGAACTAAAGAGGAAACGACGTATGTTAATATGGGGAATGACGTACATGACGGGAGGAACTAAGAGGAAACGATTGTATGTAAGAGGGGATACGATTACATGAACAGGAGGAACTAAAGAGGAACGATGTATGTCAGAGCGGGAGAAGACGTACATGACAGCAGGAACTAAAGGAGGAACGACTATGTAGAGGGGAATGACGTACATGACAGGATGGAAACTAAAGAGAAACGATGTATGTCATAAGGGAATGACGTACTTGAAAGGAGGTACCTAAAGAGGATTGATGTGTATCAGGGGTGAAAGCGTACATGATAGGAGGAACTAAAGAGGAATGATGTATGTCAGAGGGGAACGCATTTTCATGACTGGAGGAACTAAAGAGGATCGAGGTATGTACAGAAGGGAACGACGTATATGACAGGAGGACTAAAGAGGAACGATTGTATGTCATAAAGGGAACGATGTACATGACAGGAGGAAACTAAGAGCGAACGAAGTATGTTCAGTGGGGGAACGACGTAACAATGACTGAGGGAACTAAGAGGAAACGATGTATGCTTTAAGGGAACGATGTAATTGACTGGAGGAACTATAAGAGGAATGATATATGTCAGAAAGGGAACGACGTACATGACAGAGAACTTAAGAGGAATGATGTTGTTATCAGGGGGAACGACGGACCATGACTGGAGGTGATCTGCTGCTGGTCAATAGATTTGATGTCCTACAGTGTACAATCTACTTAGAAACACTTCATTATGTGCCTTTTGTCACACATACAAAATGGGTGAGCTTGGATAAATACACTTTCCCCCTCCTTTCTCACACAGCCAAAGGGAGGAGGGATGGGGGTGGAGATGATATCACCTGAGAAGGGACCATCCCACATTTACAGCAGTTGGTTTAACATGCTGTTTTCCAGCATTTGGTACATGGCTTGTTCTAGATTTTCTTGGGTTAGCTCCATCTGCTGGCTGGAAATAGGAAGTTAGTAAAATTTTTGTATTTAATTTTTAAGTACTTACCACTAACCAAAAAAATAAAAATACATTGCCCCAAATTTCTTAACATATTCCTGGGAAAACATTTCAGCCCCTCGCCCTCACCCACCCCACCCCCCAAAAAAAAATGATGACAGATTCCCTTTAATCTCCCAATGACTCAATTTATGTAATCTTTGATGCTTACAGAACGCCCTGCTTTGCTCTCCTCCTGTGTACTTGCACAATCACCAACAAGATTTGTCTTGTGCATTACCTACTACCTCTGCACCAACACATTAGAGTCCACCCGTAAAACCTTTTAAAGTAACCTGAAAACTCATCTCTTCTGGAAAGCCTCTACCCTACAATAACCCTTCTGCTACTAACCTCCTTTTCCTTACCTTCTCTCTTCCTCTCCCTTCCCTTATAGACTGTAACCCTCGGTGGCAGGCCCCTCTCTCCATTTATACCAGTCTAGTGCTCATTTAGTTGCTGAATATTGTACTTATTTTGTCTTATGAATAGAAACACAAAAAAATTCTAGGATCGGGCAAGTGTGAATCAGTTGGGACCTCCATTTAAATAATGGCCCCCTATAGTCAAACATAGGACAACTCCCAGATATCATATATACCCAAAGAAAGTCTTATGTGTTCTTGTGTATTCTAACCCCTTATCGCATGAAATTAACGTAAAGTAAAATAGCCAATAGAAACAGTAAATAGTGTTGGTCAGAGGGGACACCCTGTAGTCTATTGCCTTAAGACCAGTTGGCCCCCTATCCTCACTCTAGTCTTCAGTTGCCTCTAAAGCATTCAGATGTGTTAGGATATTCCAAGTGACAAAGACATCTACATCCCATAAGACAAGTAACACCCCAAAGACTAGTAAGCAAATGCCATAAGATTAAATAAGATGGACTTCAGATGGGTTTGGATGCATGTACCCCCACACAGGAAACCAAATTGATGAGATTTGGAGTTCCTCAGGGGTCAGTTCTAGGTCCTCTCCTTTTTTCACTCTACACAGCCCTGATTGGACAAACCATCAGCAGATTTGGCTTCCAGTACCATCTCTATGCTGATGACACTCAACTATACACTTCCTCCCGAGACATCAGTCCTACTCTCCTACAAAACACCAATGACTGTCTGTCCGCTGTCTCTGACATCATGTCCTCCCTGTATCTTAAACTAAACCTCACTAAGACTGAACTTCTTGTCTTTCCGCCATCAACTAACCAACCCCACCCTGCTGTTTCTGTATGTGGTACCACCATTTCTCCTAGGCAGCAGGCCCGCTGTCTAGGGGTTATACTAGATTCTGATCTGACCTTCACCTCATATATCCAATCCCTTGCCCGCTCCTGTCACCTGCACCTCAAGAACATTATTATTATTATTATTATTATTATTATTTATTTTAGAGCGCCATTAATTCCAGGGCACTGTACATTTAAGGGGAATTACATACATAACAAATATTGAACAAATACAATGGTGACAAAATGACTAGTAACTGAAACAGAGAGGAAAGAGGACCCTGCCCGCGAGGGCTTACAATCTACAAGGAAGAAGGGGAGAGACAGAAGGTGTGGGGCAGACATGCTTGCGGGCCGGTGTAGTGGTGGTGGGGTTACTGTGGGTTGTAGGCTATCCTGAAGAGATGGGTTTTCAGGTTGCTTTTGAAACTGGTGAAAGTTGGGAGAGTCTGATGTTTTGGGTTAAGGAGTTCCAGAGTGTGGGTGAAGCACGAGTGAAGTCTTGGAGACAGTTATGTGAGGAGCTGATGAGAGGGGAGCAGAGGAGAAGGTCCTGTGAGGAGCGGAGATTGCGTGAGGGGAGGTATCTGGAAATTAGGGCAGAGCTGTATGGAGGGGAGAGGTTATGGAGAGCCTTGTAGGTCAGGGTTAGTAATCTGAACTGAATTTGTTGGGCAATGGGTAGCCAGTGAAGGGATTGGCAGAGGGGAGTGGCAGAGGAGTAGCGAGGAGAGAGGTGAATCAGACGGGCAGCAGAGTTTAGGATGGATTGGAGGGGAGCGAGGGTGCTAACTGGGAGGCCACAGAGAAGGATGTTGCAGTAGTCAAGGCGGGAGATGACATCTCCAGAATCCGTCCGTTTCTCACTATGGAAACAACTCAAACCCTCATTGTCGCTCTTATTCTTTCTCGTCTTGAGTACTGCAACTCCCTGCTTATCGGTCTCCCTCCCTGCAAACCCTCCCCTCTCCAATCTGTCCTGAATGCGGCAGCCAGGCTCATCTTTCTTTCCAGCCGCTATACTGATGCCTCTACCCTGTGTCAGTCACTGCACTGGTTGCCCATCCAGTACAGGATACAATATAAACTCATCACTCTCACCCATAAAGCTCTCCACAACGCTGCACCCCCCTACATCTCCTCCCTCATCTCCTTCTACCACCCTACCCAGTTTCTCTACTCAGCTACAGACATCAAACTACAGACTACAATCATCCAAACCTCCCATGCCCGTCTCCAAGATTTCACACGGGCGGCGCCAATTCACTGGAATAAGCTACCACGGACGATCAGGCACATTCACAACCCTCACAGTTTTAAGAGGGCCCTAAAAATACATCTTCTCGGTCTGGCCCACCAAGATCCCTAACTGCTATCACACACATCTGTCACTCCCTGCACTTGGGCACTCACAGGCACTTATCTGTATATATATGTACAGTCTGGGTGGCAGGTTCATCCATTTTTCATGTAAACCACCCCGTATTTATGAAGTATGGCTGGACCATTGTAAACTTGGCACTTCTCACCGTTTGTTTCACCCATACACCCTAATAGATTGTAAGCTCTCGCGAGCAGGGCCCTCACACCTTGTGTCTCATCTGTAAGTACTTTTAATGTGTAATGACTGTATGTTTACCCTTGAATTTGTAAAGTGCTGCGGAATATGTTGGCGCTATAGAAATAAAGATTATTATTAACAGTTATATGTCAGCATTGATCCGAGAGAGAAGTCCATAAGAACGTTCCATATAAGAATCAAGAAAAAGAATAATAAAGACTCCCTCCGCAGAATTTGGAAGTTTCTCCTCAGTTAAAGCATAATGAAGGGTCTTTAGCAGCACAGGAAGCAAGATCTTCTAATACTTGCATATACGTATGGCACCCATATTGTGCGGGGCCAGATGGACCGCCACAACGAATTGTTTAGAGAAAAAGCATCTGTGGGGGTTACATGTTAGGGCATGTTCACACAACATATTTGTGGTCCATATTTCGGAGTGTAATTGCACTGCAATACGCCAGAAGTACGCTCCGCAAATACGGTAATTCATATCTCTTACTGAGAGCTAAGATTAGCTGACGTTTTCTCTGACACGTATTATGTGCTTAGGGAAAGTGAATGTCAATGGGAGCCAGCACAGAGTATTTTAGAAGTACGCATTGGCCAGTGTGTATTTCAAAAACACCCGTCATATAGAGGCGTGCACAGTACATCCTGCAACAGGCTGTGTGAAAATACCCTTATTGTGGCTAGGTTTCTGGAGAAGAGTTGTTGATCCGGAGATTTATTATGATTACAAGGAAGGAATTTTTTTGCCCCTAAGATGAGGACAATTGGCTCCTAGTCATGTTTTTTTTTTTTGCATTTTTCTGGATCAACACTGTAGGATGATAGGCAGAACTAAATAGATGTCTAGCTTTTTATAGCCTTACAATCTATTTAACTTTCTAACTTGATTGTCTCCAGGGGCACATCCAAAACTGTACTTTGAATGCCAGTCACAATAGAAAATTCAATAGACTCTAAGGGCAATTTGTATGAACGGGGCTGCGGCAGAAGTCTGGCGTATTTTCAGCCTGAAAACAAGCACAGCCCTGTTCGCTATATTTTTTAACTAGGTGATTACGTGCCGCTAACAATGCAAGTCAATGGGGCTGGCAGCCGGCCGGCCCCCTGGTGTTTTGGAATTGCGCGCTGACTAACGCGTGCTTCCAAAACACCCAGCGTATTGAGGCGCGTACCATACGTGCCCCAATACGCCATGTCAGCATACCCTAAGAGTATGTTCACACAACGTATTTGAAATCCGTACTTTGGTATGTATCACGTACCAAAATATGTACCAAAATACACATTTCACAATGTTTCAGTCAGATCTCATTGATTTCAATGTAAAATACGTACTGTACCTTCATTCACATGATACGTATTTTACATATGTAATTGCATGCCGTTTTTCAGATGCTTACAAAGAAGTGACAGGTCAATTCTTGATCCATTTTACGCATGTAAAATCCCTATAGGACACAATGGGGTTGCGTTTTTGGGGGCTAAAAATGTATCCACACTTTCTGGTGCATGTATAGATGAGTTTACATGCCTAAAATATGCATTGGGTCCAAATCTGAATAATGTAAAAGAGAACGTAGTGAAATATGCATTTGAAAAATTTATCCAAATATGCATCAAATACGTATCTAAATATGCATTACAGATGCCTTTTTGGATACATGTTTTAGATGCAGATTTTGAACTAATTTCAATATGTTAATTTAGGTATACTGAAAAAAGGTATCAGACACGCTGTGTGAACCTACCCAAAGGGCAGGTCCCCACGGCATGGGTTTGCGGACGTTTTTTCAGGCGGTTTGCGGTTTTGCAGACCGTCTGAAAAACCGGCCGCAAATGAGCACAACGGGCTGCTATGGAAAACCTGTGCAGCAGTCCCCACTGCATGGGCTTTCCACCCGGCGGTTTTTCCGCCCGTGGGCCGCCCGAAGAACTTTCTATATGCACATTCTTCCGTCCGGTTTTTGGACGGAATATGAGCATGTGAATGGAAGAGGGAGGGCTTTTCTCCGCTCAACGTGGAGAAAAGCTGTCCTCCTGCGGCCGTGTGCACGGCACACAAACCAGACAAATACCGGTCGGATAAACAGACCGGTATTTGTCCATTGCCGTGTGAACCTACCCTAATACTCTTGCTTTTTGCCTTTCTGCCTCTCCCAAGGACATATATGCAGTTTAAAAGAAACTCCAGGTCTGCCATGCTCAGGGGAACACCGGGGATTTCCTCTGTTCACCTGTTGGCCAGTCCTAGCTTGTACATATAGATGTAGCAGAGTTCAGTTTGACCATGGTATCTCAGCTTTTAATGTTATCTGCTCTTATCTGTGAACAAAAGCTATTGAAAAGCATTGAAAAATTTGAGCCAACGTTCTGTGCCGGGATATCATGGGCTGTAATCTGTCAGGTTAGTCTTTGCTACATTTCTAGATCACACATTTATAAACATAAGAATTAGGCTATGTTCACACGGCTTATTTCAGAACGTATTTACATCGGATTGCCGATGTAAATACGTTCCGAAATCAGTTGAAAATCAGTTGCAAATAATAAGTGTGGCACATATTTGTAACTGATTTCCCGACGGATTCACCATCTCCAATCATTGAAGGTGGTGAATCCGTCCGTAAATAATTGACATGCACATTGTTTTTCCGTCCAGATTGCCGTCGTCAATCCGGCACGGAAATACGCATCGTGTGAACGACGAGCCGTATTTTCTATTGAAATCAATAGAAAATAGGCTGTGACTTATTTCTGACTGATTTGCCGATGGATTGACGATCGTCAATCCGTCGGCAAATACTCGGCGAAATAAGCCGTGTGAACGAGGCCTAAGGCTGCGTCCCCATGGCAAGTGTCAAATACCGGTCGGTTTATCCGGCCGGTATTTGTCTGGTTTGTGTGCACACGGCCGCGGGGGGGACGGCTTTTCTCCACGATGAGCGTAGAAAAGCCCTCCCCCTTCACATTGAGATGCACATATTCCGTCCGGAAACCGGACGGAAGATTGTGCATACACAATGTCTTGGGGGCGGACCGCGGGCGAAAAAACCGCCAGGCACAAAACCCGTGCAGTGGGGACTGCTGCATGGGTTTTCCATAGAGCCCCATTCTGCTCATTTTCGACCAGTTTTTCAGGCGGTCTGCAAAACCGCAACCCGCCTAAAAAAAACGGCCGAAAACCCATGCAAGAGGGACATGGCCTAACTGGTATAAGGAGAAACGAAACTGATAAATTGTCCCAATCTTTTTTAAGGTTGCTATTTCTGTGTCATTAAAGAGGTATTCCACTGCTGGACATTTATAGCATATCTACGGGATACACACATAAATATCCCACCTTTTATACAAACACAAAAAAGGAGGAGTCCTTTTGATAAACAGGGGTGAAAATTACACCAATATGTCTGAAGAGCTATGATGTCACCAAATATTTTGGTTTTTAGTTTAAAATATAACTTTTACTAACCCATTTATGAAAATATAAGGGCTCAATAAGGAATGTTGATTAACCCCTTACTGACAATTGACATATGAGTATGCCATAATGTCGGTAAGTATGTATGGAGTGGGCTCACTCACGTTAGAGGATGTTCACACGGTGATTTTTAGATGTCTGTTTGGATCCGTGTTTTGGACCCAAAATGGACCCAAACCTGCATCTAACAATGTGTAGTGTGATTTCCATTGATTTCAATGTAAAACACACATCGGTGTTCAGACGAGTGATCCCCAGGTGCATTTTTTACATGCGTCTTTTGGATCCATTCAAAGAATTGTCATGTTGAGTCTTGATGCATTTTATGCAGCAGACGCCGTATTTAAAACTATAGGGTGCGTTTCTGCTGTACAGAAAACACAGCATTTTTCAATCCAGTTTTCAGACTGAAAAATGCTGTGTAAACATACCCTTAAATGCAGCGGCGGTTACAGCTGCAGAGTAGAAATGACCCCTTTCCTCCCTCCGATTACTCCCCCCACGACTAGATTGCGGGTTGCAAAGAAATTGCTATAGCAGAAGGAAGCCTAATGAAGGCTACTGTAGCTGACATGTGACTGCTCCTTTTACTTCCTGCCTAAGAGGCTGTTTACACAGCACACAGCAAATACTGGTTGGATTAGCCGACCACTATTTGCACTGTTTTCGGGCCGTGCACACGGCTACAAGGGGACGGCTTTTTTCCGAGGTTTGCGGAGAAAGGCCCTACCCCTTCGTATTGACCCGTTTATGTACCGCCCGAAAACTGGGCGGAAGAATGAACATGTTCTATCTTTTTCGGACTGCTGGTCGTCTAAAAAACCGTCCGGTGGAAAATCCGTGCAGTGGGGAACACTGCACGGATTTTCCATATAGGTCCGTAATAACGTTTGACAGACGGCTTTCAAAACCGAAAACTGTTTGTAAAACCGGCTGAAAAACCTGCCGTGGGGACATGCCCTTAGGCAGAAAGTAATAGAAGTGCCATCATGGTAAAACCTTCTGCATTATTTACATAATGCTAAAGGGTGTACAAGCCATTGAGCTCTCTGGTGGTCAAGTACCTTAGGGGGACTGCAAGTACAAGTGTAAAAATAATTTCAATAAATTTTAAAATAAAAAAAATCAAATTTAAATATTAAAATCTCAAAACACTCCCTTTTGCCATTTTACAAATCCAGAAATAAAAAAAAATACACATAATTAGTATTACTGTATTTGTAAAAGTCCGATCTATGAAAATCTAAGATCATTTATCCTGTACCGTGAACACTGTACAAGAAAAGAAATTCCAAGCACCAAAATTTGAATTTTTTGGGTCATTTCACGGCCCTAAAAAAATTGGAGTAAAAAGTGACCAAAATGATACCTATAAAAACTCTACTTCAGTCTGCAAAAAAAAAAAAGCCCCCACTGAGGTCCATCGAGGAAAAACAAAAAAAGTTACAGGTCACAGAAAAAATGTGCTGCAACGCAAAGTTAAACAATAGAGAAAGTGCTAGAACATAGGGCCACATGTATGAAAACTGCCTAGGTTTAAAACTCACTTGGTTGCCCATAGCAACCAATCAGAGCTCATAGCAACCAATAAGAGCTCATAGCAACCAATCAGAGCGCCACTTTCATTTTTCCAAAACGCTATATGAAATGAGAGGGGCGCTCTGATTGGTTGCTATGGGCTCTGATTGGTTGCTATGGGCAACCAAGTGAGTTTTAGACCTAGACAGTTTTCATACATGTGGTCTATAATGTAAACCCTACACATAGGGCATCATCAGAATCGTATCAGCCGGCAGAATGAAGAAAATATGTAATTTATTCCAAACAGTGAACTCCTGTAAAGCCAAACTTCCGCAAAACTGCCGCAATTGATTTTTTTTTTAACATTTTACCCCACGTAGATTTTTTTTCCGGTTTCCCAATACATTACATGGTATGATCAATGGCACCCTTAAAAAGTTCATTTTATTCTGCAAAAAACTAGCCCTTGTATGACTATATAGAAGGGAATATAAAAAAGTTATGAGTGGGGAGGAAAAACAAAAGCGACAAAAAAAAAAAAAAAGGCTTTGGCAGAAAGGGGTTAAAAGATTTGGTTGTGATGGTGTCAGAATTTTGTAACTAGAAGAAAGGACTGAATGTAGCAGTTCTCCCAGACTAACAGATCAGTTGTTACAGTTTCCCCTAAATCACACAATTGGATTGATACTATATTATTAGAAAGTGATGTATCCAGTTGTATACTTTATATTAACCAACTCATCACTGGGGACAATCACAGCTGCTTCTCCAAGTGCTCCCATTATTAATGTGGGATGACAACCTCTATACTTATGATAAGAGAACTGACACTTAGGGAGACATGTATGATCGGGTTTTTCACCCTTTTTCTGGCATAAAATTCACCTAACTGAGCAGTCTACGATGTCTAATGCTAGTAATGAATGTGTTAGGGGCATTGTTCGTAAGACTCGAGACTTTCTAATGCGCCTAACATGAGGGGGTGTTCTGGGGGCGTCGCACCACACTCGTAATATTAGACACAGATATGAATGCAGGTCGGCAAAACCAGGCACATTACTGCTCGGACAGGCAGACCTATGTCAATGTGATCTGCCTGAGCCTGAGGAGTCGAAGTGGAGCTAGATTTGCTGTAAGGGGCAAAAATGTCCCTTATTTCTCAACTTCCACCAGTACAATAATAAAAAGTAATTTATTATAATTATCAAACTATATCAAATTTAATTATTTAAATTGAATGAAAAATGTTATCATATAAAAATAATCTAAAAATATATAATGCCCCAAAATATAAAAATATCTCCTAGAAAATGTATTTAAAATTCACAGAATCTTAAACTAATTTACATTAAATAACCCACTGATTATGGTCAGATTTTTATATTTTAAATTTTTACTACATTAAATTTGAAATTTATTTTTGCTGCTCTCACCCTGCACAGACCCGTGCAGCACAGCACAGATATTGCTGGGACCTGTGGATCAGGATCAGTACCATAGTTTCTAGTCACTGACATACTATTCTAATGACTTCTCTTATTTCCAGCCTGTCTATAGCCTTTATACATGTTTGGTGCATTACTTATGCGCCTAAGTTACATAACGCGCCTAACACATAGACGAGGCACGTCGAACTTTACACCATTATGAACGCACAAAAACCACTTTCATACATCAAGTGCATTATACACTGAAAATGAGACTCGACTATTCACTTCGACGCGCCTTCCTTCATACAAGTCTCCCTAATATCCTAGCTAACTCACAATGGCACTGCAGTCTCATCAAGATTCCAGGTGCACACCCAGCATTTTGCAATACAGTTTTTTTGATCCGAAAAACTCGTTGATAAGCACTGCATGAAACGTATCCAATGTGTGGTGCGTGTTTGCATACGTTTTCTGGATTGCAAAATCGTACCCTGTAGTTTTAAATAGGGATTGTGTTGTATAAAACGGATCTTGAATTGACATGTTGGGATGTTCACACAGCATTTATTAGTATGTGTTTGGGTACGTTTTTTAGACCCAAACAAGGACCCAAACACGTATCTAGCAATACTCAGTGTGCTGTACATTGATTTCAGTGTAAAGCACATATCGTCATACATACATCTTTCGGATGTGTTCAACAGATCCAATCAAAGCACTGACATGTCAATTCTTGATCCATTTTACGCATCAGACACCCTATTTAAGGGTGCATCCAGACGGAGCGGTTTTTGGTGCATTTGTGCATTTTTTAGACCGTTTTTTGTGCAGAATGGCACAGCAATTAATGCTGTACATTTCTGCACAAAAAATGCACCAAAAACACTCCATGTGAAAGTACCCTGTTGACATGGCATTTTTCAATTCGAAAAAACGGATTGAAAAGCACTGTGTCCGTGTTTGATCCGAAAATTGCATCCAAAAATGCTGCAGCGATCAGAGGCTGGATAGATCCAAAACATATCCAACACGCAGCTGCATGTTTGGATGAGTGTTGGATGCAGCAGGATAACACCCTATAGTTTATGTTCACACGGTGTGTTGGATCTGTTTTTGGATCCATTTTTCATTATATGAAAAATGCATTGAAAACTGCATCCAAAAACGTATCCAAAAAACGTATCCAATAACACATCTGCAAATGCGTTTTTTGTATAAGTTTTGCATGCGTTTTTGGATGTGATTTGCAGATCCGTTTTTCAATGCGTTTTCTTTCAAATCACAAACATTCAAATTTTAATCCAATGTGTTTTTCGGATGCGAAAAGTGAATCCAAAACGTACCCAACACGTATCCAAAAGTGTGTTGAGTTTTTGGATCCGTTTTTCAAGCTCCAAAAAGCACTCCATTGTTTGCTATGGGGATTTCACATAGAATTGACATGACAATTCTTTAAACGGATCCAAAAACCACACCAAAAAGACGCAGCATGTGCCATCACTCACACACGCGGTTTAGTTGCTGGGTTACTCTATTTTGTTATGCACGTGCGGCGCCGACATGATGTAGTGTGTGTTGCGCAGGTGCTGGCATTTGGTTACCGGGTGATTTCATTATTGTTCTGCACATGCGCCGCCAGTATCATTTAGTATGCATGGCAATATCTTCATTGCGCAGGCGCCACTTTTTGGTTGCTTGGTTGCGCTGTTGTCCGGTGGTTTTGCGTATGCGCTGGCGTCCTCATTTGCTGTCAGCCATACATATTATGTTAGTTCTAACAAGCATAGATTTGGAGGCAGGTTTATTGCTGGTATGTCACACGACCAATCAGGTAAGGGCACTGATCATTGTAGGCATTGGATTATCATATATATAGTTATTGTTAGTTCACTCTTGTATGCTATGAGTAAGGGGAGTATTTGTTTCCCCAAACCGCGTCAGCTGTAATCTGTGCCGTATTTCCATGCCGTTTTATATCCAAAAGGAATTGAGAAAAGAATAGTAGCGCTGGCGGTACTAGAGATAAATGTGACACTTGGGCATGAACCACTATTTAACCCCTTAACTCCCGGGCCTGAAAAGTAGTTCATGACCAGAACATTTTTTTAGTTTTTGCCTCCATGCATTTCAACAGTCGTAACTTTTTTATTTTTTCAATGACACA
Source organism: Phyllomedusa bahiana (assembly GCA_025379985.1). NCBI lineage: Eukaryota > Metazoa > Chordata > Amphibia > Anura > Hylidae > Phyllomedusa > Phyllomedusa bahiana. Next base: position 163,691 of record JAODAL010002944.1, read on the forward strand.
GTTGTATGAGACCTCGTTTTATTCGAGACAAGTTGTCTAAGTTCACATTTCACACTTAATAACTTGTTAGATTAATTCTACAGGTTATTACGGTCGTGTGGATACCTAATATGTGTAGGTTTTTTTTGTGTGTGTAATATATGCACAATTATTTTTTATTAAATATTTATTTTTATTCATTTTTATTTTATTTATTTTTTAATTAATTTTTTTTTACATTTTTTATGTTTTTTACTTTTTTTTTTAATCCCATGAAAGGGAGAACTGTCTTACATTTTTTTTTACATTTTTTTTTTTACAATTAGTAATGTATTAGTATATTCACATATGCTAATACATTATAATGTGTGTCAGTCTGACATAGGCAGTGATCAGGACAGCACACAGTCTGCCCTGATCACTGGCTTGTTACACGGACAGCCATGGGGCTACTGTAGGTCCCCAGGGCTGACTGTGCAGCCGTTCCCCAGGCTCTGTCGGGTCACCGGGTGTTCCGATCACCCGACAGAGCAGGGAAACCCTTTGATTGCGTTGACCATCCGCCGCAATCAAAGGGCTAAAGCACCGGGTTGCGGAGGTCCCCTCGCTCCCCAGTGCTCACAGGAGCTGCGCTGGGATCAGGGCTGTGTAGTACAGCCCCGATCCCAGCCCTGCTGCGGCGCCCGGCCGCCGCGAACCCCGATGTCTGCAGCGTCACCAAAAGACCTTGCTGTAGATGAACGATCCGCACCAGCCGACATCAAAAGCCGGTGGGCGGTTATTAAGGGGTTAAAGTGTCATATTTATTAAATGATACAATATAAAACAACGCGTTTCACAAGCAGATACGAACTCGCTTCCTTGGGTTATAACTTATAAATTTTATACCCTGAGGAAGCGAGCTCGAATCTGCTCGTGAAACACATTGTTTAATATTGTATCATTTAATAAATATGACACTTTAAATAGTGGTTCATGCCCAAGTGTCACATTTATCTGTAGTACCGCCAGCGCTACTATTCTCTTCTCAATTCCTTTTGGATATATGTTTCCCGTGGACCTGCATGTGCGAGGGATCCCCATGGGGAAGAGACCCGTTGGCTGCTATTGCGGTGGATTTTAAGATATCATACGTGAATCTATGTGTTGCACCATTTTGTACAACCAGCCCAGGTGAGCAGTGATACTATGGCATACGTCAGAATACGTTTAAATTTTATTGCACAGAGTGCGATTCTGTCCTTTTCTCGTTTTATAGCCCAATGGGGCAGATTTATTAAGGTACTTTCGCTAGAATTCTGGCTCAATTTGCAAAACAAGCTTTTCCCCACATTTACTATGAGTTTTAGACAGTTTCAGGCACTTCTGCGCCGCGTCCGACAAAGGGGGCGTGACTTAAATGCGCCAAAAAATGCGCCAGGATGTGCGACCAAATTCAGGCGTAAAAGTTAGCCAACTTAAAGATGGTACAAACTGAGACTAGACAGTTCTAACCTGCGCCAGATTTATCAACACTTTGATAAATTTGGCGCATTTTAAGACTGTCTAGTCTAAGTTTACACTGTGTAAAAGTAAGACACTATTGATAAATCTGCCCCATTATCTCTGCATTTTGGAGCTGCTGGATCAATCTTCTCTACATTTTGGATGTGTGATCACTCATCTGAATGGCGATGCGTGTGTTACATTGAAACTAATGTCAATAGGAAAAGAAAAATGGACCCGGCGCACGTGCAAAGTAAAAAAAAGCCCGAGCTAAAGGCTTTTAGATAAAATAGCTTTTATTCTTAAAAATGCAGGAAGTTACCCTTGCAAAATTAAAAACAAGACAATAAAACTTGACGCGTTTCGCGCGAGCACCCCGCTTCATCAGAAGTATACCTCTGATGAAGCGCGGGTGCTCGCGCGAAACGCGCGCACGTGCGACCGGGTCCATTTTTCTTTTCCTATTGGCGTCTATCTCCCACCGGACCACGGAGCGGAGCTTTAGTGACCAGCGCCTGCCGCACTAAGGGTGCGGAATATAAATAGCCCTGTAAGCGCATATGAGTGTTGTGCCTCTACCGTAATAGCGCAACACTCGAAGGTGAGAGTCCTACTCTTATTCTCCACTACAGTGTATTATTTACGGTATAACACTCTTGTGCGACCCCTCTTTTTCTTTTTTTCCTTGCATTGAAACTAATGTAAATCACACTGCTCATTGTTAGATGCGTGTTGAGGTCCGAAACACGGATCCAAACACGCATCTTGGGTCCGTTTAGGGTCCGAAACAGGGATTTAAACAGGGATCTAATAAGAGCTTCTGTTCACACGTCCCCGAAACGCCGTGTGAACCTAGAAAGAGGTTCTTTCTGGTCGCAAAATGTTCTCATTCCCGTAGTAATACACATTGTGATCCCATCAGCACCGGACTCCTTATCCCCATCCCTGAGTCCTTCTATTGTCGTAACTGGATTAATAAAAGTGACCCAATTTGTAAGACTGAGAACAAAGCAGAACTCCCTCCGGCTCAGACCATTGATCAGTCAGATTGTAAACGAAAACCAGAAATTTTGTGACCTTTTATACCAAAACCTGTGCTCCCCCCGTTGTATTGTGAAGGTATCATTACTGCTAGAGGGGAAGCATCTCAGGGGCACCCGGCGCCCCGGGCTGGATCACACAACCCTGGAACAAGAAGAGTGCAGCTTTCTAGTGATCGGGACGCACCTGCTGCAGATCCTGCGCCTTGCGCTCCTCTCTCCGCTTCCTTGTACCTTCCGATGTTCTGCTGATTAGAGTCACGTCCTGACTGAGCTCTCACCTCTCACTGAAATGAGGGACAAACAGCCCGACGTCTTCATGCCCCGCAGATGGTGGACACCTCCGTCAGGGTGAGGGAAGGGAAGAGTCCTGCAGATGGTGGACACCTCCGTCAGGGTGAGGGTAGGGAAGAGTCCTGCAGATGATGGACACCTTTGTCAGGGTGAGAGTAGGGAAGAGTCCTGCAGATGGTGGACACCTCCGTCAGTGTGAGGGTAGGGAAGAGTCCTGGAGATGGTGGACACCTCCGTCAGGGTGAGGGTAGGGAAGAGTCCTGGAGATGGTGGACACCTCCGTCAGGGTGAGAGTAGGGAAGAGTCCTGCAGATGGTGGACACCTCCGTCAGGCTGAAGGTAGGGAAGAGTCCTGCAGATGGTTGGACACCTTTCCCTCAGGGTGAAAAGGGAGGGAAGAGTCCTGCAGTGGTGGACCCTTCCGCAGGCTTTGCTTTGGGAAGAGTCCGGGAATGGGGGACACCTCCTTTAGGTGAAAGGAAGGAAAAGTCCGCATATGGTTTGGGCCCCCTCCGGGCAGGGTTTATACATGGGAAAAATCCCCGGGAGATGGGTGGACCCCCCTCCTCAGGGTGAGGCAGGGAAGAGGTTTCCCGGGATGGGGACGAAGGCTCATTTTTGATGCAAGTAACAGTGGGGTTTACTAAGGGTGTTTTTTTTAAAGGATTTGGGGAATTTAAAAAATTTAAAATTTCTTCCCTTTTTTTAGACAAGATATTCACCGATTTATTTTTCTATCTACGTAACTCAAATCTATCAAACTTTCTATCTATCCCATTAAATTTTTTATCTATCTAACAATCTATCTATCTATTTTATCTATCTAAACTAAAAATCTATTATCTTCCCCATATCATCTATTCTATCAAACTATCTATCTATCTTTTCTATCTATCTTTATCTTTTTCTTCTTCTAAATATCTCAAATCATCTATCTAAAACTATCCCTATCAATCTATTTTAAAAAAACAATTTTCTATCCCATCTTCTTTAAAATATCTCATATCTATCTATCCCTGTCCCGTCCCTTCTATTCCTATCATCTATCTAACTATCTATCTTTCTATTCCCATCCCATCTATTTAAACAAACTAACTCAAAACTATCTATTATTCATTTTTTTATCTTCTAAATTTTTTATTTTCAATCTTTCATTTATCTATCTATCTTTAAATATTAACATTTCTATCTATTTATCTAATTTTCTTTATCCATCCATTTTTTCCCTTTTTTATCCATCTATCAATCCCCATCTATCTATCTATCTTCTATCTATAAAACTTTTCTAACTATCATCCCCATATCTATCTATCACATTCTTCCTTCTTCTATCTCATATCTATCTATCTTCTATCTATCTATTTCTATCTTTTTATTATCCAACCCATCTATTTTAAACTTTTTCTTCTAATAAATTTTTTATTTATCAAAATCTTTTAAATTTATAACTATCTTTAAAAAATTATTTTCAATTTTTTAATCTTCATCCCCATTTTTTCTTTTTATCCATCCCACTCATTAAACTATCTATCTACTAACTATCTAATTTTCTAAACTATCTTTAATTAAACAAACTTTTATCCCCCATATCTAACTAACCCCTTTTTCTTCCCAATTTTCTATCTATCTATCTATTTTCTATCTATCTATCACAAACTCATACAAACTAAACTCATAACCCAACTATTTTTCTTCTTCCTATCTATCTATCATCTAAACTACTATCTATCTATTATCTATCTATCCCATAACTATCCCATCTCATATTTTTAATCTCTATCTTTCTACAAACTAAACTATCATCTATCTATCTATCTATCTATCTATCTATCTAAAATTTTTCTCTATCTATTTTATCTATCTATCTATTTTTTCTTCTATCTCATATCTATCTATCTATCTATCTATCCTATCTATCCCCCTTTTTTCTAAACTATCTAAACCCCATCTATCCCCATCTATCCTTATCTCAAATTATCTGTTTTTCCCTATCTCTATCTACCCAAACTATCTTAATATCTATCTCATTCTATCCAAACTTTATGTCTGTCTGTCCCCGTCATCTCATACTAACATCTATCTATCTAAAACTATCAATTCCTATCTATTTATTTTAAACTTTTTTTCTCATATTATTTATCTTATCACATCCTTCTATTTATCTATATTAATTTAAAATTTAAAAAATTAAATTTAATTTTTAATTTTTTATTGTTTTTTATTTAAAAATTTTTTTCCATTTTTTTTTCATAATTTTTTTTTTTATATTATTTTCATTAATTTTTTATTTTTTTTTATTTTTTAAAATTATCTAATTTTTTATCTAAATTTTTCCTCCCTTTTTTTTTTCTATCCATCTACTCATTTTCTACTATCTATCTTTTCTATCTATCTATCTAAAATTTAAACCATTTTCTTTTATTAATTTTCTATCAAACAATATCTATCCCATCTTTTAAAATTTTCATCTCTATTTACAAAACTACTATCATCTATCTATCTAATCTCATTATCATCTATTAGCTCATATCTATCTTCTTCTTCTTTATCTTTTCTATCTATCTATCTATCTAAATCTATCTAACTATCTATCCCCATCAATTTTATCTCATATTTTAAACTTCAAACTCATATCCCATCTATCCATCTATCTCAAACTAATCTATCTATCAATTTTCTATCTCATACTATCTATTTATTCTTTTGGGAAACTTTTAAAATTATTTATCTTTTCAAAATCTTTCTATTTATCTAATCTATCTTTATATTTTTAAATCCCCATAAAACTGTTTATCTAAATTTTCTATCCATTCCAAAATTTTTTCTTTTCTATCCATTCCCGTCTTTTCTATCTATTTTCTATCTATCTATCTACTATCTTATCTCATATTATCTATTCATTTTCTATCTATTTTCATCTATTCATAATCTACTTTTCCAAAAATTTAAAAAATTTTCTATTTCTATCTAAACTCAAATCTTTCTATCTTCTATCTATCTAAACTTCTATCTAATTTTTTATTCCATCTTCTATCTATCTTCTACTATTTTATCTATCTATCTAACTCCCTAATTTTTCTATCTTCCTTTTATCTCATATATTTTCTAATCTATCTATCTATCTATCTATTTTATCTATCTTCTATTTTTATCTAACTATCTATCTCATATTTAACTATCTATCTTTTTCCATATTTATCTAAACCAAAATTTTTTTCTATCTCTTTTCTATCCCTATCTATCTTTCTCAATTTTCTTCTATCTATCTATCTAAATTCTACTATCTATCTATTTCTTTTCTATCTATTTCTATCTATCTAAATCTATCTATCTAATCCTTATCTATCTCATAGCCCCATCTATTTATTCCAAACTGGGTTTTCTTCTCATATTATTTTTTTCTTATCACATCTTTTTTATTTATCTACCTTTTAAAATTTAAATTTTTCATATCTATCAAACTAATTTTCACCCAAACCAATTTTTTTTTTTTCTATCAAACAAACTATCTTAACTAACTATTATCTTTCCATCTTAAAAACTATCCAAAACAAACTTCCTAAACCCCAAACTATCCATTTTCCAATAAACTATCAAACTTTTCCCATCTCCTTTTTATATCTATTTTTCTCTCAAACTAACTTTCCATTTTGTAACCCAGTTTTCTCATATTATTTTTTTTAAAAAAAAATTTTCCCCTTTAAATAAATACTACTTTTTGCAATTTTTTAAATATTTGTTGTAAGTGCTACATTGTTACCCAGGTCACAGTCCCCCAAAATGCAAAGGTCAGTGCATTTTTTAATAATTAAACATTGAACTCCCGCCCCTTCCCAACCCTTTTTAAATTTTACCCTTCTACCCTTTCCCATGGGCCCTTAACGATTCCCCTGCATCTTTCCCCAACAGAACTTTGTTTTTTTTTTTTTTTTTTTTAAAATTTTTTTTTTTTAAGTTTTTTTTTTTTTTTTTTTTTTTTCAAAATTTTTTTTTTTTTTTCCCTGGACTTTTCCTTTAAGGGGATGTCCCCCCGCACGGGTTTTTTGGGCAGATTTCCTTTGCCTTGCTTTTGCAGGGCCGCCTAAAAAAAAGGCCGAAAATAGCACAATTGGGCCATAAAACCCCCGGGTTTTTACGGGGCCCCCCCGGGGGGCCCCTCAAAAAACAATTTAACAAGCACAAACTTCCCTCCGGTTTTTAGGAAAGGGAAAATGAAAAAACCCTCAATGGGGGGGGGCGGCCCCCCAAAACGGAAAAAAACCCCCCCCGGGGCCGGGCAAAAAACCCCGGAAAAAAAACCGGCCCGGTAAAAACCCCCCCTTAGGGTGTATTCCCCTTTTGAAACACTCTGCGCTTTTGAACCTGTTTGAGAATTGGGGAAGGGCCCCTTGTTTTCAACCCAAATCATCTATTATTAATGTGGCCCCCCCTGTTCTGTCTCCTGTGGGAAAGGAAGCCTTTTTTTTAATTTTTTATATTTTTTTTTAAATAAGGGCACAGTGGGTTTTGGCCTTTCAACTAATCATCACCAAAATTATGTTCATTTAAGTTCAGCTGGTTTTTCCCGTTTTTTTTTAACTCTTCTAACTTTTCTATTTCTATCTATTCTTCTTTTCTATCTAAACCTTCTAATTTTCTATCTATCTTCCCATCAATCAATCATTCTATCTTCCAATATCTATCTAATTTTATTCTATCTAATCTTCTCATATCAAACTATCTATCTAAACTAAACTATCTATCTATCAAACCCAATCCCATCTAACTAAAAAATTTTTCAATCTATCCAAACTTTTCTATCTATCTCCATATCTTCTATCTCATATCATCTATCAAACTCATTCCCATCTTCTATTTCCCTTTTTTTCTTTCTTTTTATTTCAATTTCCTTTTCTTTATCAATTTCATCTATCTATTTACCACCTTTTTTATCCCCCCCAAAACTATATTTTTTCTATCTAATTTATCCTACCCATCTTCCCTTCTATCTCATTTTTTAAAATTTTTATTATTATTTAAAAACCCAAACTTTAACTATCTATCTCATAAACTATCTTTTCTAACTATCTATCAAACTATCTTATTTAAACTTTCTAAACTATCTAAATATAAAACTTCTAACAAATGGGGCCCCTGTAGAAAATGAAGGACTTTGCAGTTTCAAATTAAAAACTCGGAAATTTACAAAACACTTCATGGGAAATAAAGTGCTTTTTTATTTTTTAAAAAGCCCTGAGCAAAGAAAAAGTCATAACACAGACTAAAACCAATTTAATAAAACCCCCCGGGGGGAAATTGTTTTTCCCCCCTCGCCCTTTTAAACCTCCCTTTTTTTCCCCCTTCACAGAGGGGATTTTTTGGGGAAGATTTAAATAAGGGAAATTAAACAAAATAACTGGGCCCAAAAAAACAAGGGAAAAAGGGGAAAAAAATTTTTTTTGCCGTTCCCTTTTTTGCTTTTGAGTGGCCTTTGGGGTTTCCCAAACTTCCCAAAAATTTGTTTTTTGTATTTTTCAGGGTTTCCATTTCCCTTTTTCCAAAAAGGGTTTGGATGGTTTTTGGATAAAAAATTTTTAAAAATTTTCTTTATTAAATTTTCCCAGGCGCCATTTTTGCGGAAAAAACTTTTTTAAACCAGGCTTTTAGGGGTTTTTTTGCGGGTTAAAGGACTTTTTTCCCTGCGTTAAAAATGCACTTTTTTATAATTTTTTTAAATTTTTTTTTTCCGTAAAAGTTAAAAAAAATTTTCCTTTGGGGTTTATTTTTTTTTTCCGGAGCACATTTAAAAATTTAAATTTTTTGGGTCGGAAGGGGGGAAAGCGGCCCCATACCAAAAAATTGAACTTTTTTTTTATTTTTAAATTTTTTTTATTTTTTAAAAAAAGGGGTTTTGAACTTTTTAAAAAATTTTTTTTTTTAACCCTTTAAAAAAATTTATTTTTTTTTTTCGCCTTTCCCCCTTTTTTCTTCCCTTCCTTTTAAATACAACCTCTTCTACAAACAATTTACAAAACTTTCCCCCCAAACCCTTTTACTAATTCCCCTAATCACCCTTTTCCCCAAATCCCCCCCACAAACCCCTTATCATTAGCTATCCTTTTCCTAACCCCCCAACCCCCAAAAATAACCAACCAAATTAACTAACTTTAAATAAAACAACCACACACCCAACCCCCTGTAATGGGGGGTTTAAAAAAAGGAAAAGGGAGTTTGGGGGCCGGGGGGTCCCCCTTTCAAACCCCGGGTTTTTTGGGAATTTTTAGGGCCCCTTTAATATTTAGTACCCAAAAATCCAACTGAAACCCAATGCCCCAAACCTCAAAAAAATCAAGTTCAGTCTACACACTCGGATTTTGTTTTGTCAAATTTTCCCAAAACTGCTGGTTTGTAACCATTTTTAATTTTTCCCCAAATTTTAGGGGCAGATTCCAGTACAGTTCAATGTAATGGACTGGCCGAAAACTTCACGCCAAAAACACGGTACTGTGATTGTAAATCGTTGTCAGATTTCCGATTGTATTTTACAGTTGCCGTGTAGACACAGCCTAACACAAAAATCTCTGTGAGGTTAAAGCTGTCCTTTATTTATAAAATTCCTAAAATAATCGTCACACCCTTACCAGTTTAAAAGGGGGATGTTCGCTTCCTTACTTGGGCTATTCACATTTCTTTTAGTTTTCCCCACTCTGTGAATGCAGGGGGTTTTTTCCCCCCCAAACGGGGTGACATATCCCCCTTCACTTGGCCTGAACTCCCCCCTCCCCCAAAATCCACATATCACTTTTCTCTCCCTATCATCTTATTTTATAAAGCTTATACAAACCACAGGCTGATTCAATCTAACTGAGCACTGATCTCTCACAGGGGAATGTTTACAGCTTTCTAAGAACGTCTATGCAGGAAGTTAGGAAAGGGGACAAAACTGTCATGTTTTTCATTGTACAATCTCTGCAGTCTGTTTCTCAGTGGGAGACAAAAAATGCAGGGCCCCTAACTCTGAGTCAGAACACAGCTCCGTGAATCGACCCAGGGCTGTACAAATTTAAAAATGAGCCTCAGCAGTGAATTGAAAGGGAGGAGGATCAGGGGGGATTCGACCCACACTGATATCATGTAAAAAAAAACAAAAAAAGGACATGTGAGAACAAGGGTTTGCTAATACTCCAATTGAAAATTGCTTTTTCACGGGCCCCCTTATTCTGAAGACCATTTAATGAAAAATAAACCCTTTAAAGCTGGGCATTGGGGATGAAGGGAAAAATAACATATGCTTCTAGTGACTATTGATATTCTACATGACAGGGAGAAGGGGAAATCTATCTATCAATTAAAAATCTATCATCACAAATCTATCATCTATCTATCTACTCATTCTATCTTTTTCTCATACTATCTATCTATCCTCATATCTTCTAATATCTATTATTACCATATCTTTCAACTATCTCATATCTATCTATCATCTTCAAACTTTTCTCATATCTATCTATCAAACTATCTATCGGTTTAAAAAAAAAAGTAAGACTTTTGGCCCCGAGAAACATATAAAAACACCTATTTTTAAAAAGTATTTTATTTTTAAAAAATAAAGATTCCCCCACTATAAAACAAAAACTACAAACTTACGCGTTTTCCCGGTATACCCACTTATAAAATGCAGTTTGAAAAGCACTTTGGAGGGTTTTTTATAACACTTATTTGCATAATAATGAAAACCCTTTAGGTGTTTTAAAACCCAAATTTAAAACCCCTTATACATTTCAAAAATTTTGAAAGAGGGCCTACTGGATACAAAACAATCATTCAAACCTCTTTAGTGTTTCCTTACTGAATACGTTAGTGGGTTGTGGGGTTACTCCGTTCAAAATTTAAAAACACAAAAGTGTGCCGAAAACATTCCTGGGGAACCCCTCCTAAAAACCCTTCTTTTACTCCCTTTTTAAAACCCTTTTTTTATGCACTTAAAACTAATAAAAAAATTTTAAAATTTTTTATGCTAAAAACTTAAATAAAATTCTTAATTTTTAATTTCTAAATACTTAAAAATTTTTAACATCTTTAGTCACCGCTAACTAAAATATTAAAACCCCTTTAACGTAATATTTTTCAAATTACACTACTTCGTTCGGCGCCCCAATTCTACCAATTTCATTTTAAAACCCCGGGGGCTGAATATTTCCCTGAGTGAAACTCCATATAACCTCTTCACTGTAAAATGGGTGAAAATCTAATTTTTTAAACACCTCCGGATCTGATAAAGGGGGTTTATTATAGTTTCCCCAAAAATTTTTTTTTGTTTTTCTTTGAGGGGTGTGCAACATTTTTTTTTTGGGTCCCTTTCTTTTTAAAACCAAATTTTGGGCCCCTTAAATCTTTTGGGAAATTTCCCCAGGCCCTTTGGGTCCTTTTTTTACGGATCCTTTTTTTTACAGTTGAAAAACGCATCCGGGAAAACGGGTCCGTTTAAAGCAGCCCGTTTTTTAAATTTTTTTGGATCCGTTTTTAATGCTTTTTTTACTTGCGTTTACGCAAACCCCCTTTTAATGCGTTTTCAGAACGTTGGGGGAGTCTCTTCTCCTCCATCACCCCCAATCCCCCATTCAAAATTTGCCCCCCGCTCCTCCATTCAATTAAAAGCCCCGGCTCCCCAATTTTATTTCAACCCCCCTCCTCCCTTCAAATTACGCCCCCACTCCTCCATTCATTTGCAACCCCCCCCCCTTCATTAGCACCCCGCCTTTCCCCCATTCATTAGCAGCCCCGGGGGCCCCCATTTTTTTAGCAGCCCCCGGGTCCTCCATTCATTAGCGGCCCCCCTCCCTTTCCCTTCAAATTTGTCCCCCGACTCCCTTCATTAGCAGCCCCGGCTCCCCCCTTTTATTAAGCATCCCCGACTCCTCCCTTCATTAGGGAGCCCCGGCTCCTCCATTCCCTTAAACAGCCCCCTCCTCCATTCAAATTTGCAGCCCCGCCCTCCCCTTTATTTAGCAGCCCCGCTCCTCCCGCAAACCCCCCCTTTCAAAACCCCCGGGCCCCCCACTGCACCCCCCCCTCCCCTTTTTCACCCCCATCCCCCCCCAAACCTTTAAATCCCCCGGGTCCCCCCCGATCCCCAAAACCCGCCCCCACTGTCCCCCGGCCCCTTCCCCCCGACCCCCTTGGGGCTCCTTCCTGGCCCGGGTCACCATTTAGACCCCCCGCGCTCCTCCTTTTGCCGCCGCTCACCCCTTTCCCATCCCCCTTTCGCTTTTCCCCCTGCCCCCCTCCCCCTCCGATCCCCCTTTCGCTCCTCCTGCCGCCGCCACCCCCCCCGAAACCCCCCTGCGCTCGCAAATGCACCGCCACCCCCACCATCCCCCTTTCGCTCCCTAAAGTCAAACCCCCAAACCCCCGATCCCCCTTCCTCGCACCCGTCCCCCGCTAATTCCCGATCCCCTTGCGCCCCCCCTGCCCCCCTCACCCCATCCCCCTGGGGCCCGCACTTCACCCCCTCAAAAACCCCCGAACCCCCTTTTCCTCCCCCACTGTCACCCTTCACCCCCTCCCCCTTTTGCGCTCCCCACTGTCAACCCCGCTCAAATCCAACCCCTTGCCTACCTTCCCGCCCCTCAATCCAAATGGTCCCAAAAAAAAAAAGTGAGTTAAATTTAAAAAAAAAAACCCCCCCGGGCCCCGCACGTCACCGCTCACCTCCGATCCCCCTTTGCCTCCACTGCCCCAACCCCTCACCTCCGATCCCCCCCGCGCTTTCCCACTGGCCCCGCCACCACTCCGATCCCCCCGCCTCGCACGTCACCCGCTCACCTCCGATCCCCCCCCTGCGCTTCCCCCCTGTCCCCCCCGCTCACCTCCGATCCCCCTTTCGCTCCCCTGCCCCGCCCCACCTTTGATTTCCCCCGCCTCGGGACGTCCCCCCGGGTCACCTTTGGGAAAAACCCCCACCCCGCCTTCCCCCTTGCCGCCCCTCACCCCGTTTTCCCCCGCCCCCCCCCGCCCGCTCAACCCGCCCCCCCCGGCCCCCCTTCGCTCCCCCCTGCCTTTCCCTCACCCTCCCCCGAAACCCCCTTCCCCCTCCCCGTGCGCTTTTTCGCATCCGCTTTCAGGAAAGCCAAAACCACGATACGTACCCAAAGTGGGAGCGCTTTGGACAGGGGCCAAAAAGCGGCTCCCCTTATTCCCTATGGGCTTTCCCAAATTTTTTAAAAAAACGCAATAAGAATTGACAGTCAATTTAAAGGATTCGAAAAACGCAGCGAAGAAACCCTCAAAACCCATCGCTGATCTCCCATGGGAACACGATGGCGCTTTTTCCAATTTACCCCAATGTTAAACCAAGCTGAAAAATTTTTTAAAATTTCCCTTTTGCGGATTTCCAAAAAGATCCGTAAAACGATCAACCCAAAAAAGCCTGTGGAACAAGCCCTAACTCTCAAGGCATATTTGCTCCCACATACTTTTCAATTTTCAGGAAAACTTTTAAAAGACCCTAAATAAAAAATTTTTTTTTACTTTGGCCCTAAAAACGTATTTTTTATCTTAAACTCTCTTTGGGCACAGTGGATTCTATATAATCTTTGGACAAAGCTTTTACACACAACACCCCCGGGGGTTCATTGTATAACTAAACCCGGATTTAGAAGTAATTACCCCTTTTTTTTAATTAAAGGGTTTTTTACTTTGCTGGGTGAGTTTTCCCCTTTTAGTTTTGGAGCCCTTTTTTTCCCAAGGGGGCGGCTGAAGGTGAAAAGGTTTTAAAAAATTTGAATCCTGGTAATAGTTTCCAGTTTTTATAAAAATTTTCCCTTAATTTTGTTAGGGGATTTTGAAATTTTTTAAAACCAAAGCAAATAAAATTGTGTTTTTTTTTTTAGTCAATTGATTTTTTATCCGCAATTTTTTCTGTGTGGGCTTCTTTTTTTTTTGGTGTGCATCCGGGGAAATTTTTTGGGGATATTTTTTTTCCCGAATTTTTATTTTCCCAGAATTTGGGGTTGTTTTAAAATTTATAATTTTCGAAAAATTTCCCCTACGTTTTTTGATTTTCCTTTATGGTAAATTTGTCACCATTTTTTTGAAATGGGGCCTGGGAAGCCCAAATAAAAAATTTTTTGTATTTCCCTTTTTTAAAAAAGTTAAAACGTAAAAAAATTTCCCCTCCTTAGTAAAAATTTTAGGTTGGGAAACCAAATTTCTTTTAAATTAAAAGGGTGCGTAAAATTAAAAAAAGTCTTTTTTAAATTTGAGATACAAATTTAAAATGGGGTATAGAATCCTGGGGTAATATATAATAACGGGCCCCGTCAATGAACTTTTAAAATAAAAAATATATTAATATTTTAAAGAATTTATGTTTAAAAATTTTATTTCAAAGGCCCAAAAATAAAAAAGCAAAAACCCGGTCCCAATTTGACACCCTTTGATTTTCCCCTTGTCTCCCAAGGGTTTTGGGCCCCCTCATTTTGGGGAAAAAAATTTTTTTAAAAGAATTAAATCTAAAAATTTTTTAAGAAAAAAAGATTTTTTTTGGGTTCAGTGAGGGGTTGGGCTTTTGGTTAAAAAAGGGAATTTGCCCACATTGAATCCCGGGGTCTTTTGGGATTTTGTTGTACAGAAAAATTTTTACTTTAAAATCCAAACACTATGTTTTCTGTACTCTAAATTTGGGGAAAAAATGGAAATTAAAACCGGAATCTTTTAGATAGCTGTCAATTTTACTTTTTTTGGGGTTTGTGGTAAAGATCTAAAAAGGGGGAAATAGTTTACTTGTTTTTTTTTAAATACCAGAGATTTTTGGGGTCCCCCCGGGTGGTGAAACCTTTTTTTTTTAAAGAAATTTTTGGGCAAAAAATTTAAAAGGAAGGGAATTTTTTGGTTCAGAAATAAACAGGTTTTGTTTAAAAATTTTTTTAATTAAAACCCACCCTTTGAACCCTTTTTGGTAAAAAATCATTAAATTTTTTTATAGATTTGGGAAAGGGGGATTAGTAGAGCACAGATCAAAAGGTGGGTTAGGGGTAAAAGAATTTTTTGGTTTCAGTTGGTATCATTTAAAATTAAGGAGGAAAATTCCCACCCCCTTTGTAGTGGAGAATAAAATTTTTTCCTTATTCTTTTTTAAAAACTGTTTGAGGGCTATTTTTCTTTTTTAGTAATTTAAATTTCATTTTTTTGGGTTTTTTTTTTTGAAATATCCCCAATACCAATTTCCTGGAATTTTTTGAGCAGGGGCCCCTGCAAATTTTTTATGGGTAAAAGTTTCACTTATTTTTTAACTAAAATTTTTATTGCAGTTCCCCAAACCTTGAAGCTTTTTTCGTTTAAAGGGGATTTTTTTTTTGTTAAAGTCCCTTTTTAATGTAATTTTTCAAATAAAATGGGTACATCTAAAAATAGTAAAAAAAGGGTTTAAAATTTTGTCATTTTTGGGACAAAAAAAAAGCCTTTTTTTTTAGTAAATTAATTTTCCTTATTAAATTGTCTGGGATAATTAAAATAACCAAAATTTCCCCAAACTAATGTAGGAATATTTTCTAAGTCTTTTTTTTTAAACAAACCTTTTTCCCAAAAGGGGTTCCCCCCCTACAACCTCTATGGAATTTTTTCGGTTTTTAAACGGAAATTTTTTTGGGTGAAGAGTCGGTGTTTGATTTTTGAAAACCCGGTCCCAAAAAAGGGAAAAGATGAATATTTTGTGTTTGTTCTGTGTTTTTTTATTAGAAAGTTTTAATTTCCCCATGCAAATTTTCTAAGTTAGGGTGTGGTTGTGTTTTATTTAATTGTAAAAGGGAATTGGGGGTAACTGCAACAAACTAGATTCTGGGAATTTTTAGTTTTTTACCTATTATGTTTTTTTTTAAATGTCGAATCTCTCCCCGGGTAAAACTGAGCCTTTGTGAAAATTTGGGTATTCTCATTGATTTTTTTTAGAAGGGAAAAAGATGTATAAAAACACCCTCATCAGAATTTTCTGACTATGAAAATTTGGTTTGGTAACATGTGCGAAGAAAAAAAATCTAGTAAAATTTCTTTCAAAGCCCGGGCTGGGTTTTCAATGACATAGGCTCCCAAATCAGTAATAAACGGAATCTGAATTGGGGGGGAATTGATGCCCCTTTCCCGTTTGGGTGGTGGTTGTTGTTTTTCTTTTGTTTTGTGTTTGTTTTTTTTTGTGGGGCTGCTTGTTTTTTTACATTTCTTTTCAAATTTGTCCCATTGGGTAAAAGTACTAGGGTTATTTGGGGTTATTTGGGAAAAACTTAGGGAGACTCCCCAAATCCCCATAATTATTTACTTTTTTACCCTGTGGGGTTTTTTGTTGTACCCCATTATTGTTTTACTGTGGATCCCCTTTTTGGGAAAATAACATGAGATATCTTGAAAAGAAAAAGATTTAACCCCCAAAATTTGGTGTATTTAAATTCTTTTTAAATTAAAATTTCCCTTTTGTTTATTATTAAAAGTGTGTTTTTTGCTACCCTTTTGAGCAAATTTTTTTTGTTTTTGATCTTTGTGAAATTGTTGTAAACCCAAATTTAGGTAAAACCCATTTGGCTCCTTTTATTATCCTAAAGGTTTTTTTATTTTTCCTTTTTTTTTTATTATTTATAATTTTTTTTCCTTCCCAATTTATTTTTTTTAATGGGGAAAAAAATAGTTTTTTATGTTTTTTAAAGGTTCCCTTGTTACTTTGCATTTATTTTTTTAAAAACCCGAAAGTGTCGATACTTTTTTAGGCCTTCCCGCAATTCTGTAAAATTTTTTTCTGTTGTTCTAAAAATTTCCATTTTTATAATAAGTATCTCCTTAAATTTTAAAGGGGCAACCCCCCAGAAAATTTTTATGCCAAAACTTTTTAAAAAATTGGGTCATAATTTAAAAGGGGGTGTTAGTCAAAATTTATCCCCTTTTTGGAAATTTTTCCCAAATTTTTTATATATGGAAAGAAAGTAAATCCAAATTTTGTTGTATCTATCTATCCCTTTTTTTATGTTCTATCGTCTTATATCCCCTAAAAGTTTATTATTCTATCTCCATTCCCTTTGTTTATTATCTATCTATCTATTCTATTAATTTTCTATTATCTGTTTCAATCTATTTTTTATATTTATCTAATCTTATTTTTAAGGTTCCCTATTTTTATTCATTTCCCCCTTCCTTTTCCTTTTTTTTATTCCCTCTATTTTAGCTTTTTTTATTGATCCCAAAAAACAAGGTAATTTTAGATTTACAACCCCTTTACAATGGCCCCCCTTTTTCGAGATTTTTTTCTCTTTTTTTTAAAGATAGATAAATAATTTAAAATTCACCCCAGGCTCTAATCATTTCTCACCTTAGCTACTACAACCTAATGCTTTATACTCCCAAGAGGCTCAGCGACCATCCATGATCACCTTAGCTGCCAGGATTACAGACACTTTTTGTTTTTCCCCCTTTTTAATTCCCCTGGCTTTATAAATTCCCTTTTAAAAATATAATCGTTTTTATCTGACAGGTCCCCCCTGCGGGAGCCTTCCATATTCCCCCATGGTTTTTTCCCCTTTTCAAGTTTCTTTTTTTTTGCGTGAAAATATTCAGTGTTTGACTTCCTAATATTTTCTAAAGGGCAGTTTTATCTTTTTTTCTTTTACTCCCCTCCCTATGTAAAATCACCCTAAAGTTTTCTTGTTAAAAACAGCCCCTAAGAAGAAGGGGATGGGGTTTTTGGCAAAATTTCAAAATTTTTAAAAAGAAATGTTGGTCCCACCAAAGAAAAAACCGTCTTTTATAAGGTGAAACAGATATTGTGGTTAAAAAGGGAACTACACCCTAGAGGGCATAAAATTTTGGGTTTAAATTTGCGGTATAGAAAAAAAAATAATTTTTTTCATTTACTCTCCCTTGTTTAAATACAAATGGGGAAAATAAGTATTTGGTTTAAAACAGATACACTGGCGATTTTGCAAAGTTTTCCCACATACAAAAAAATGTAATTTTTATCCAGAAAAACAAAATTTTTTTTATTTTAAAAAAATTAAAATTTTTATTTCCTTTAAATTAAATATTTGAAAACAAATAAAAAACCCAAACTTAAAATTTAAAAAAGAAACCCCCTTTTTGCAGTTAAAAGAGGTCATTGTTTTTCCCGTAGTTCTTGGCCCAGTTTGGACACACGCGCAGGGTTTTTTTTTGGGCCCACTCCTCCAAAAAGTCTTTCCCGAAAATTTTTAAAGGTTTTTGGGTTTTTATTGGGGTACAATTAAGTTTCAGTCCCCACCAAAGATTTTCAATTGGGTGCAGGTCTGGAGACTGGCTAGGCTACTCCAGGACCTTGATATGCTTCTTATGGAGCCTCTCCTTAGTTGCCCTAGTGGTGTGTTTCGGGTCATTGTCCTGCTGGGAGACCAAGCCATGGCCCATCTTCAATGCTCTTACTGAGGGAAGGAGATTGTTGTCCAAAATCTGATGATACATGGCCCCATCCATCCTCCCTTCAATACGGTGCAGTCATTCTGTCCTCTTTGAAGAAAAGCCCCCCCAAGTATGATGTTTCCACCCCCATGCTTCACGGCTGGGACAGTGTTTTTTGGGATTCTACCCATCCTTCTTCCTCCAAACATGGTGAGTGGAGTTGGTACCAGAAAGTTCTATTTTGGTCTCGTCTGACCACATGACCTTCTCCCATGCATCCTCTGGTTCATCCAGATGGTCATTGGCAAACTTCAAACGGGCCTGGACATGTGCTGGCTTGAGCAGAGGGGACCTTGCGTGCCCTGCAGGATTCTAATCCATGACGGTGTAGTGTGTTACTAACAGTAATCCGTGAGACTATGGTCCCAGCTCTATTCAGATCATTGACCAGGTACTCCCATGTAGTTTTGGGCTGATTCCTGACCTTTCTCAGAATCATCCTTACCCCAGAGGCGAGATCTTGCACGGAGCCCCAGACCGAGGAAGACTGACAGTCATCTTGTGTATCTTCCATCTTCTAATAATTGTGCCAACAGTTGTTGTCTTCTCACCAAGTTGCTTGCCTATTTTCCTGTAGCCCATCCCAGCCTTGTGCAGGTCTACAATGTTTTCCCTGGTGTCCTTATACAGCTCTTTGGTCTTGGCCATGGTGGAGAGGTTGGAGTGATTGATTGAGTGTGTGGACAGATGCAATTAATACAGGTGATGAGTGCAGAGTAGGCGGCTTCTTAAAGAAAAACTAACAGGTCTGTGAGAGCCAGAATTTGTTGCTGGTTGGTCGTTGATCAAATACTTATAACATGCAACAAGATGCAAATTAACCCCTTACCGACATTTGTCGTACTCATACGGAAATGTCAGGTAGGGGTTCCCGCAAATTGATGTATGAGTACGTCAAGGCGATCTTGCGCGCTCACAGGCGGAGCGCGCAAGATCGCGGCATGGAACCGGCGGTATATTACCGCTGGCATCATGCCGCATCCCCCACGGCCGGAGTGAGCTCCGGCCGCGGGGGATTAACCCCCCCGATGTCGCGACATCGCGGCTGCGGGCGGCAGGAGTGAGCTCCTGCTGCCCGCCGATCCCGGCGCAGTAACGGCGCTCAGCGCCGGTACCGGTCTCCTACCAGACAGCCCGGATGCTGAATGACAGCATCCGGGTTGTCTGGTGACGTCACGATGCCCACAATGCATTGTGGGCAGCGTGACAGACAGTTGTCATGGAGACCAGCATACAGCTATAAGCTGTATGCTGATCTCCTATTGCATGAACGATCTGACGATCGTTCATGCAATTCCCCCCTGGGGAAAAGTGTAAAAAGTGTGAAAAAGTAAAAAAAAAAGTGTAAAAAAGTAAAACACAAACACAAAAAATAAAATAAAAACACGTACATCGCCCTTTTCCCCTTTACAAACGGCAATCGCCCCCAAAAAGATCAAAAATAAATAAAGTACCCATATTTGTTATCACCGCGTGCGTAACGACCCACCCTATAAATCTGTCATGTTAATTAACCCGTACAGTGAACGCCGTAAAAAAAAACCCCAAAAAACAGTCACAGAATTGCGATTTTTGTTCATCCTGCAGCACATAAAATGGAGTAAAAAGTCATCAAAAACTCATATCAACATCAAAGTGATGCCAATTAAAACGTCAGTTCATCCCGCAAAAAAAAAGTCCTTACACAGCTCTGTATACGGAAAAATTAAAAGTTCTTGGCTATTAGAAGATAGCGATGCATAAATATTGTTTTACACAATAAAACCACTTTTTTTCAAAAAAATTGTGCTTTCAAATAAAAAAAACTACATAAATTGGGTATCACCGTAATCGGCTCAACCCCCCAGAGTAAAACAACTTTTCACAGAAAACTGCAATGAACGCATTAAAAATAAA